>JAUKPQ010075329.1:0-21318 GCA_032273045.1 Chloridella minuta | reverse complement strand
ATGAACACACTGGCAACTATCATCGGCGGTCTGGCACTGATCGTCTTCCTCAGCTTCTTGTTGAGCTGGCCCGTGTATATGCTGTGGAACAGCTCATTGGTCGGCGCAGTAGATGGCATCCACACTATTGAATGGACTACAGCATGGGGAATCAGCCTACTGTGTGGTCTGTTGTTTAAAGACAACACTAGCAAATAAGTCTTGACAAAGTGGTAAAACCGCTGTATAATACATACATCAACAACGCACTAAGGAGCTTTAAATGACTGCTAAAGACTTTAACCTGGAACTGGTACAAGACGCTTGCAACGAAGCCGCAATGGCTGCTCGTACTGCCGCTAAACAAACCTTGGCCGCACTAGGTGGCGACCGTGGTGCTTGCGGCTTTGCTTGGGTCAATGTGTGGGGCGTGCGCTCTAACAGCAAGTTGGGCAAGGCCCTGCAAGCCGCTGGCTTCCGCAAGGACTACACAGGATCCTTGCAATTGTGGAACCCAGCCAAAGCAGGTGTGCAATCTTTGGACATCCTGGAAGCAGGTGCCTATGCCTACGCAGAGGTGCTGAAGGCTAAGTTGGGCTTGGACAAGGTCTATGCTGGCTCTAGAATGGATTAATTGTAGAGCAAAAGGGCTTGACCTACAGGCCCTTTGACTGTATAATACAATTTTAAACACACACAAAGGAAACAAAATGGCTACAGCAAAAAGCAAAGCACCAAGCAAGGGCACTACCGTTCTGGAGTTTGATACCGACGCTATTAAGAAGCGCGAACGTGAAGTGGCCAAAGAGACAGACCAAAGCATTCTGGATCGCTTGGCAGAACGCTTTGAGATCTTGGACGAGATGACCAAGGCAGTCAAGCAAGGCGATGTCCGTGCTATGATCGTCAGCGGCCCTCCAGGTGTTGGCAAGAGCTTTGGTGTTGAGCGTGTCTTGCAGAAGGCAGACCTGTTCAATACCTTGGCAGAAAAGAAGCCCAAGTTCGAAGTGGTAAAAGGTGCTATGTCCAGCATCGGCTTGTACGCTAAACTCTACGAGTTTGCCGAAGCAGGTAACGTGGTTGTGTTCGATGACTGCGACAGCATCTTGATGGAAGACTTGAGCTTGAACATTCTCAAGGGTGCCTTGGACAGTTCAGAGCGCCGCTTCATCAGCTGGAACACCGACAGCCGCTTGTTGCGTAGTGAAGGCATTCCAGATCGTTTCGAGTTCAAGGGTGCGGCTATTTTCATTACCAACATCAAGTTTGAGCACGTGAAGTCTAAGCGTCTGCGTGATCACTTGGACGCATTGGAAAGCCGTTGCCACTACATTGACCTGCAGATGGACACTGCCCGTGAGAAGATACTCCGTATCAAGCAGGTAGTACAGGACAACGATATGCTGGGCCGCTTTGACTTTGAGCAACTGCAAAAGGACGAGATCGTTGAGTTTGTAGAAGAGAACCAGGACAAGCTTCGTGAGCTGAGCCTGCGTATGGTGCTCAAGCTGGCAGACCTGCGTAAGAGCTTTCCAAAGACTTGGAAGTCAATGGCTAAAACAACCTGTATGAAGCGAGCATGACTCGTCTAGTACTGTATGCAACTCTGGGGCTCCTATTGGATGCTCTGGAGTTGAACTTCTCAACGTGGGGCTTCTGGTGTATGCTGGGCTTGTTTATGTCTAGTGATTACCTAGCTAGACAGCAGGGCTTTGAAGACGGTGTGATCAAGGGCATGAGTGCCTACATCAACGCTAATGAACAACAACGGGCAGACCTAGATAAGATCGTTAAAGACAATGACTAATACTACAACAGCAGACACATACGACACAGGCTGTACCTATATGGGCACAGCACTAGTAGCCTGCGGCTGTGCTACTGTGCTGGACAAGAGCTACTGTGCAGAGCACATATACCTAGTGTACAAGCAGGGTACAGCTAGGGCTAAACGCCATAAGGAGATGCGTACAGTGGATAAGGTCCGCATCGTAGAGCAACTGCTTAACGAAGCGATCGCAGAGCTAGAAGCGGAAGGCTTTGACTGCTACGGGGAGCGTGAGCTGGACTTGGACGAGTCTAGTATAGAGTTCTAAGGGTGTGCATGGTGGGGGGTGGCCGGACCAGGTGGGGTGGTCAGGCTGCTCTTGCACATGCATACTTTAGCACTACAACATGCATGCCAAACTTTCTCAAAAGTTCTTCCAAACCTTTCCCCAAAATCACCACCATGTTAGAGTAGATCACCAGGGGCCGAGATCTCTTCCCCTATTTTTAACTGCGCGGCAAATTTTTAGCTAGTGTAGAACCGATTTTGTATCTCGGTCCCTAGACTAGGAATTTATTCTTTCCAGTTTAGCTGTGCTATGACTTCGTCGAATGTTTCACTTACTTCCCATGTTCCGTGTGGTGGGCAGAACAAGAATGTTACCATTTCCGTAAGTTCATCGTCTCTAGAGACCAGACTACTGTGTGCAGTCACTACTAGATCTCTATCTATAGCTAATTTGGTGCCTCTATGTGCCGGGCTAGCATTGGTTAAGTTTAAGTACATAGCTACAGTATAGCACTATAAAACTCTGTCAGTCAAGCTGTTTTGGCATCTAAAAATTTTTTTGCAGTAATTTTTTAACCTGCTATATAGAAATTCTCGTGCTCCCACTGTAGAACAAACTGTGAATAGTGTTGCAGTTTGGGCAACTTCACAGCCCAACCGTGATCACAACAGTAGTCACTGTAGTCAATGCCAGTACGCTGACTCCAGTCCAGTATGTTCTTACGCAGTATCAGCAGTTCTATGCCACTGTTCATGCTATTGGGGAATATTAAATGCATATTTTGTTATATTGTATAAGTACGTATATTACTTATATGGTTGCTCCCATGCCCTTACACATTATCAACACACTGTCAGACCCCTTACTAGAGCTCATTCGAGATGATCCAGTACGACCCGAAATACCCAGAGAGTTTAGAGTATCAGAATCATGTGAAATATTTGTACTACTAGACGAAGAATATGCTAAGCCACAAGCTGTGGTCTGTGCTGCCTACAAAGACTCAGTGCCCAAGGATGTGCTAGCTTTGGCTATTCCAAATCAGGGTGAAGTTACTACAGCAGTGTTCTATACCATTTGGAGTTATGCACCCGGAGCTGGCCGTAGACTTATCCAGGCAGCTTGTGCTAATATTAAAGCTCGTCGTAAAACTATTACACAGTACGTTACACTATCGCCACCAACTGATATGGCTCGTACATTTCATTTACGCAATGGTGCACTTGTGCTCAGTGTTAATAGTGATACAGTAAATTATCAATATACAATCAATGACTAATACATTTTATCTGGACATGGACGGCGTCATAGCCGATTGGGATGCGGGTGCTGCTCGCGTTCTTGGGGGACCTTTGAGGGAAAAATTAATCAATGGGCACTATAAAAACACTGCCGAAGAGTGGCTAAAGATACGTGCAGAGCATCGCATGTATCGTGATCTACCTTTAATGCCCCATGCTGAGGAACTAGTAGCTTTGGGTAGAAACTATCGTGATAGGCTGGGTTGGGAGTTAAAGTTCCTGACCGCTGTGCCCAAGAACGATGACATGCCCTGGGCTTTCTATGACAAAGTACTATGGGCCACGGAACGATTCCCTGATATTCCGGTTATGTTTGGTCCACACTCTACTGACAAGTTCAAACACTGTAAGGCCGGTGATATACTGGTAGATGATAGATCGGATAACTGTGCTAGCTGGATTAGTGCCGGGGGACTGGCTGTTCACGTTAAGAGCCACGATATTAGACCCGCGATAGAGCAAGTGAGATTTGATCTGAACCGACGCATGAGTCTGCGTAGCATGGCCGAACTGGATGCGGTGGCTACGGCTATAGTGGCCTCTGGTGGATTTAACGCTAGATAATTATCTGGGTAGATAATAGGCCTGAAAAAGATTTTTACCGCTTGGCGCTTCGCGCGGCTTGGGCCCTAATCCTTCCACCCCACCCACAAAAAAAGGACTAGTTAGGTCCTTTTTTCGCGATAGGCTTTAAGAGCTAGCTCTCTGGCCAGTGCTAGTCTGTCTAGTATATGGTCCGGTAATGGAACATCATCCCATGGTTCGACTAATTGGGGACGGCCTCTGCCAACATGCACATCTGGTGCTTCGTCGTAGCTGTCATCCCCTTCATCTAGATCACTTCTTAGCTGGAGCTGCGTCAGTAGCTTTTTTGTCGTCCTTTTTAGCGGGAGCGGCTTTGGCTTCACTTTTGGTGTCAGCTTTGACAGCTGGAGCAGCTGGAGTTGTGGCCGCTGCTGTGGGTGTAGCAGGTTTGGCTTCTTCTTTCTTAGCAGGTTCTGCGGCGAAAGCGGTTACGGCAACTAGGCCAGCGATAAGGGTAGCAATTGTCTTCATGATAAATTTCCTTTTGGTTAAATTATGCAGAATTATCCCTGCATACATATATAACGCACTAGGCCTTATTTTCGTTGACAAATCTGGAGATAATTTTCTAAAGATAACGATCTACTGTAATCCATGATCTCATCAAAATTTTTAATCCATTGTTTTGGACTTCCTGGATTTTTAAGTGGCCAGGGCGGTGTAAAATGCTCCAGCCCCAATTGAGCCAAAATTAAACTAGGGTCGGACTGCCAGCTTTCGTATTCAATGATTGGATAGTTGATCCATTGCGGCCACTGCATAATTTTTTTGTAGAAGTCGTCGGCTACATCTACTTCTTGTTTGAACTGTTCTATATCCAAATAAAACGGTTCTATGTTCTTGCTGATATCATCTATTTGTTGCTCATCACCCGGATTGAAATGCCAAATTGGTTGATTGTTTCTAGTGCCAAGTTTGGGCATAATACATTTGCTCAATGCACATTGAATTGGATTCCTCACAGTGAATACAACTCCGGTGGTTTCTGTTACAAATTGCAACCAATTTAAATTGTGCGTATGCACTATTTCGTGTCTGCGTAACTGATGTGGGCTAATACCCGGGTGGCTGTAATAGAAAATTTGATAAGGTTTATACTTTGATAAACCACGAACTACTCCCCAAGATCCTGAACGCATAGGGCCGAGTACTAGCCAATTGCGATACAATGTCATTGTCTAAGACTTAGCTGGCGGTCGTGTTCTTGATCGATGAAATTCTGGAGTTTTTCCACTAGATTGCTGTTGCGTAGCGTTTTATATACTAGATTAGCCACGCCATATTCACCGGTCTGTTTTAGGCCTAATTTGCGATATTTTCGCAACATTCCCATAGTTTTTTTAGCGGTTTCGAAGTCGTTTGACGTCAAAACTGCCTGAATTATTTTGTGCCATTGCCCTGACATTCTATTGACTTCTTCCAGATCTAGTTCAGCTGGACTGCGTTCCGGATGCTTGATCCAACTGTCTTTTAGTATGCTGTAACTGGCGCTGACTGCTGGAAAATCTACATCTTCTACATACAGCTCAACCGGAATACCTTTTACTGTCACAGTGTATTTCTTTTTGTAAAGCATACGCTTGGTATCAAACAATTCAGCTGCTTCTCTATCACAGGGTGTGTTACCCATATCTACAACTAGGTGTAGATCTAAATCGCTTTGTTCTGTGTAGTAATAGCTGACCTGTCCGCCTGTGATGGTTAGGTCTAATACATGGAAAGGTACATCTATGAACTTTTTAAAGTCTTGGGCAATTTTAATCAGTGCTGACTTAACATCGGGCATGAGCTCGTTGTTCTTCCACAGTTTGGGATTAAGGTCGGGATTTTCATTAACACCTAGATTAAATTCAAGTAATCGCATATTAAAATATTTATCGATTAAATATCTATATGATTGAACAAAACTATAGAGGCTATCTATTAGCCGCTCATCCCAAAAGGCCAGACCCTTACTCGCGTAGAGGTGTAATGCTGGTCCTAGATCACGATACTACAGGTGCTATAGGCCTGCAGATCAATAAACCATTTAGCAACGACGTCAGCTTTGATATTGTAATGCAGAATGTAGGATTACATACCGATCGTGATCAACCTTTGTACAACGGTGGTCCAGAAGCTACTAATCGAATACATGTTATACACAGTATGGATTGGTTTAGCCCGACTACTATCAAACTCAGCGATAAGATCGGTGTTAGCAATGATATGAGTGTGTTGGCCGCTATTAGCGAAAACTCAGGTCCTGATAACTTTCGAGTAGTAGCAGGTTATACCAAATGGTTGCCCGGACACTTAGAAGGTGAAATCGAAGGTGCTGCTCCGTGGAATATCAATCACACATGGACCTTTATTCCTCCGGATGCTGAGATATTGTTTGGCCTAGACGATCTAGATCAATGGCATAAGATCATCGCTGAAAGCGGTCGTCTTCAGATAGCCAACTGGTTTTAATCTTTTTCACTGTTCATTGTAGCCAGTATGTTTCTAATACCGGCTGCATGATTAGCTGCCTTACTCTTGGGTAAGTTAGCACCCACTGTGGGATTAATCTCACCGTTCTCGTCAACATGTTCAGTAACTGAACTAGTACGCTTCAACCCTGCATACACACTACTGCCACCGCCCTGTGCTTTTTGTTGGCTATAGCTGCCACCACTATCTTCATCCTCGCCTAGGTCGCTGATACGTAGTGTTTCTACATTAAACTCTAGATCAACTTTTTGCCCAACTCCGCTAGACGAACGAGTTTTCATAAACTGGATTTGGTAACGTCCACGTTCCTTCATAGCCCTAGAAGTAAAGATACCAATCACGTTATCTGCCGTCATAATCTTTGACAAGCCGCCCGATATGTGACTGTGATCAAATTCAATTTCCTCAACAGCACTACGGTTCAACTGACTAGCCGTCACAGTAATACATTGTGTTTCCATTGCTAAGTTGCGGATCTCTTCCGATACATATTTGTCCTTGACAAACAAATCGCTTGGGCTAACCTTGACACTTAACGGCATCATCAAGTCCAAATAGTCAATAAGAATAACGTCGGGCTTGCAGCCTTTCTTAACCTGATACTCTTTTAGATATGCGCGAATGTCATTACAGTTCTTGCCCGATGGCATATACTTGACCTGCAGATTACCTGCCTTCTTGCCCAACATCTTAACTTTGAGTTCGACGTCATCAATACTCTTAAACACTTCGCGAGTACTAATACCTGTCATCATACTATCTAAGCGCATAGAAACCAAGCCTTCACTCAATTCGAATGTTAAGTACAATACATTAAGTCCTTGTAGTGCCCAATTTACACCCATGTTGGCTAGGAATAAACTCTTTCCACCACCCGATCCTGCACAGAAAATATTCAACTCGCCTCGATTAAATCCACCATAAAGTTTCTTATCAATGCTGGGCCATCCTGTACTGATCTGTCCATTACCGTCTTTCAACTTGCTTAGACGTGCCCTAGGATCTTCAAAGTAATCAGTGCCCATATCTTTATTTAGGCTGATCTGAATAGCATCCTTGATCAGTTTCTCAACTGGTCCGTAGTCGCCTGCTTCTAATAAATCACTTGAGTTGATAATTGCTCGCTCTAGTCCTTTGTGACGACTAAAGTTTTCAAACTCATTCATCAGCCAGTCATAGTTTTCTTTGGGCAGTTGTACAGGATTTAAGTCTGCTCCTGTACTAGCATTAACAATTGTTGCCTCAGGCATGACCTTGTATTCATCTACATACTCGGTAATGAATGTAGCAATGTCTTGTAGTCGTTGATCAAAGTTCAGTGGATCAAAAATGTTTTGGCAGCGAACAAATGTCTCTGCGTCACTCATAAACATTTCGAGATATAACTTTTGAATGTCGTAGTTGTAGTTTGGTTTAGGTTGCTTTTCTTTTTTATTCATCATCTTTAATTGCTTCTAGTTTCTTCTTCAGTAGATTTATTTTTATCTCTCCTGTAACCTTGTAGTGCAAGATTGTGGCTAGCACATACAAGCGTCCGTACTTCTTTACAGCATCAGCAATGTCCTTAACATCATCTCCCCACGGCGGCAAACTGGCACTCCAGTTATTCTGTATGGCGTGTTTTAACATCTTTGCACCCGGTCGATCTCTATCTGGTACTACAATAACTTCTCTACCTAGTGCAGTTAGTCTAGTGACCTGAGCTTCGTTAGGCTCATTGGTCATAATAGCTACACCATCTATTGCAATAGCGTCAAACTGCCCTTCTGAAACAATGACAAACTTTCTATTGTAATCTTGAGCGTCTATATTAAACACATAACCACTCTGACTATCTGTAAGATACTTGGGCTTACCTGTGGTTATCTTACGTCCTGTATATCCTACAACTTTTCCGTCTTGATAAAAAGGTATTAATACTCTATCTACATAGCCAGGGGCAGGACTCCACATCCAATTGTACCAATCTAGATCCATTCCACGACCGATAATGTACTCTACTATCTTGCCAATGTCTTCTGCAACTTCCGGTACATATCCGGTGTTGATCCATTCTATTACAGACATGGTGCCTTCGGGCAACGGCTTTTCTAATAGAGTAAGATTGAATGATTTCTTAAGTACTGGCTGATCATCCTTGATCTTCATAGTAGCCAGATTAAGTTTTCCTATCTCAATCTCGTTCATACCTATCCACTTGAATAGGTCTTTGGTATTCTTACTTAACAGCTTGCCCGGAGTCCAACCTGCGGCAAATCCGCAATTAAAGCAATGATAAACAAATCCATCGTTTTCAACTTTGATGCCGCCACGAAGTCTGTCATCTTGACGTTCACCTCGGTGAGAACAACAAAGTGCGTTGAAACTTGTCCAACCACCAGATGTTAGTTTTCTTTTTGGAGGCAGTAATGCTAGTAATGCAGATTGTATATCATTCACATATACAGTTTAACTTCTGTAGAGAATTTTATCAACTGTTCCGGCGTAAGTAGTGTCTCTATTATCTCCGCCTGTGAGCGGTTGTGCAGGAACGTATCTCAATCTAATA
Source organism: Chloridella minuta (assembly GCA_032273045.1). Classification (NCBI taxonomy): domain Eukaryota; class Xanthophyceae; order Mischococcales; family Pleurochloridaceae; genus Chloridella; species Chloridella minuta. The sequence continues at coordinate 12,373 of JAUKPQ010075329.1, read as the reverse complement.
TATGAATAGACACCGTTAAAATTGGTATAATCAATTCCGGTAAAACCGTTGTATTCTAAAGTAGTAAGGATGCTGTAGTTATTATTTGCACCGGGATCGTTGTCCAATGTTCCTTCAATATAGACAGTTCCTTTGAATCTTGACATATAGATAGCTAGTGTATGCAGGGCATTGTTTCCGTTAAATTCCGGGCTAGCATACATATTGCCTGTAGAAAATTCATACAACCTAGTAGCATCATTCCAGACAGATTCAAAATTTACCACGCTGGTGCTGTCTTTAAGAACTGGCATTACATCGTTCTGTAGGTGTAATGTGCCTGATACATTGTAATATGTATTGGAATATGTAGGAGTATAGCTACCGTCAGTGCCTAACATCTTTACACTGTATTTGTAGCTAGTTCTATCTAGATCAAGGGTATCGCTTTCATCAATGGTTAATAGAGCAAGGCCTCGTGTAGTAACTGTGCCAGTATCTAATACTTGTAAGGACTTTTCAATTATCAATCGCTGATTAATAGCATCAAACATACTGAAAACAAATGTTTGTGTGTTAGAAATCGTAACCCTCTTCTGATCGCTATTCTTAAACTGGACTTGAATCAAGTTCTTAATCCCTTTTTGTACTTTTAAGTCTCGTTGATACATAACTTGATTAATTCCCTTAGTAGATGCGTCCATATCTAATATAACGTCAAGAGTGTTTGGGTATAAATAGATTGGTAAATTTTGCATATAAGTATTTATTTTAACTAGATGAAAGATCAGATCCAAGACAATTTCCCCTTTATCTCCTGTGTCAAATCTAATGATAAGGAATATGTAGGCATCGTAATAAACTTCGATGACTATGTTGCCAGTATATATGATATATCAATGATTACTGGCGAAGCAGAACGTCAATTGTTCTTAGAAATGGGAGAAGTTTGGTGGTGGGAAAGCAATAGAAAAATACCAATTAATATTTTCCTAAAGAAAGAAATGCAGGTATTTAGACCCTTTATAAAAACATTTAACTCCAAGGATGCAGAGTTAATGTTTGGTCCGTTAGTAAATCTCAGTGAAATTGCAGAAAAGCGTGTTAAACGCAAATCGATCCAGTTAGTTAGATCGGTTAAGAAAAACCATAACTAATACCTTCGCAGATAAGATTCATCTGCACCACAATAGCTGCCGCATAGGCTACAGCGTGGGCCTTCTTAAAATAATATTCATCACCGGCGGGTTTCTGCCAAACTTCGTTCTTCACGACGGACCAATCTTGCCCAATCAGATAACGTTTTGCCGGGCGGATGATAGCCAATACAGCGGCTAGCTCCTCGATAGAAGTTGGTTTCATCTTCCTTAAAATCGCTCCATGGCCATTCACGTGAAACAATAAATTCACAAATTCGTCTTGATACAATAAATCCCATAGTGGTTCCGTATTGAGTAATCTGGTTAGGTGAGCTTCATCTCGAATGTCTTTATAGACACTGACATTTAAGAAATCAATCTTAAAGTAGCCGCGATCCTCTGCTTGCTTATAATCTATGTTGGCAGTTTCGGTTAACGGATTGTACGGGATAAAATGACAATACACACCGGTATTGTGCTTTTTAAAAGTTCCATTATCTGCGATAGCCGCAGGGACATGTTGGATGACATCCAAAACTTTTTTCCTATCAGCAAAGTCAATATCAATATCCGGCAATTCTAATCTCGTCGTAAGTGGGTGCGTAGTTACCGCGGTGTTGAACAGTAATACCTGCGGCTATGTTAGCAAATATTATAGCTTTTTCTATGTCTTTTGTAAAGAGGTATTGGGCAGTCAGTGCAGCCAAGAATGTATCTCCGCATCCGCATACATCCATAACTTCGACAGCTTTTGTTGGGCACTCTATGTTGTGATGGGGGACCTTGGCGCCACGTTCACCTAGTGTAACAATTAATCCAGAACACTCACTTCTAAGTCTGCTATATTCTAATTCATTGACCTTAACCCATGCACCCTGGAAGCGTTCCAAATCTGTTTTCTTTGTATCAATAAAAACAGGAACAGAACTTTCAATAAGACTTTCAATGTGTTCATAGGTTAAGAAACCTTTGTCATAATCTGAAATAACAATAGCATCATACGAGTCTAATGAGTTAGGAAGTTTACCTGACCATTGAGCAACATTATCTTCATTATCGACTCTTAAAAGATGTTGTCCTGATTTTTTATCTATAAATCTAGTTTTAGTAATTGAGGTTCCGTTATGTACAAAGTCGGCTTCAATGTTTAAGTTTAATAGGTTACGATAAACGTTTGCGCTCATTCCAGGCAACGAAAATGTTTCTACAATTTTAACAACAGGTACAGGAGCCTCTGGGCTCAATCTATCTACTGTACCTATGTTGTAGATATCGGTACAACTATCACCTATTAGTAATACGTTGAATGAGTTTTGTTGTTGAGTATTCTGAGACAAGTTCATAAAATTTAATTTGTTTGCAAAGGTGTTCGCCTACAATATGTTTGTGTTCATAATCGCTGCCTTTGACCATAACATCAGGTTGGTAAGTTTCTAAAATATATTCTAGTTCAGCCTCATCAGCAAAGGTCCAAACAGCATCAACACACTTTAACGCATTAAGCATGAACGATCTATCAAATTGATTATTAATAGGACGGTCTAACCCTTTGAGTTGTTTAACTCGAGTGTCAGTGTCGATACAAACCAATAAATGATCGCCTAGGCTTTTTGCATATTCTAGCATTTCGATATGTCCGCGATGCAGAATATCAAAAGTACCATTAACGACTATTTTCATTTTTGGCTATCGCCTTTGGCTACTCTATAGTTGTCTTCAACTGAGTCCGGCGTACTAACTTCAATAATAGTACCTTCTTCAATACATATAACTTGATGAGGTAATAATGGAGGATTGTGCCAAGTCATTCCTCCAACTAATTCATATTCTGTCTGACTGGCATTAGCAGTATTGATTACAATAACTTTAAACTTGCCATCAAGAACATACCATGTTTCATCCTTTACACTATGGAAGTGCATACTAAATTTTGAACCAGTGTTAAACTTCAAAAGTTTTCCGCAATACTTATCATTGGTGGCAAAAATAAATTCTGAACCCCAACCTTTTTCTACAAATCCATCTAATCTCATTTTGGTACCTCAATAAATTTTGCCAAGAAACTTTCTATATAACAACTATATTCTCGATCAGTTTCGTATTCTCCATAATAGACCCACGTATGTCCTTCTAGTTCCACTACCGCTTTAACATAAAACCGTTTAGAAGACCCAGCCCACCATTTACTTCCAACTCCTGGTAATTTCATAATTCTCCACTTTCAGCTAATTTTAACATTAGGCTGTATTGTTTGTATGCATTATTTACAGCTGGATACTTGTCTCTCAAATATTTCTCACGTTCTTTTTGTTCCATTAGTGTTTCAAACATTCTGTAATGCCCTTGCTTTTTCATGTTGTTAAACACTTCAGATTCGAAGTTTGCAATACGTTCTAATTCACTTTCTGCAATCTCTACAGTATATAACGGCTCGCTATCATTTACAACAGTTTCATATACCATATTAAAATCCGTAGGATCTTTAAAATAGTTTATGTTAATTTTATGATAACGACTTGCTCGCTTATTTGTGTCAATAACACGAATGCTATGATGGTTACAAAAAGTTTTTATATTTTCCATAATTAACGTATCTCATTTGGCCCAGACTAATAGGAACATAGCCGCATCTGCCTGCTCACGGAAATAGAATATATCATCGTTTTCAATCCAGCCAAAGCGCCAGCGGTAATCTCTTTTCTTTCCTGCATTACCAAATTTTAAAATACACCAGGCTTGGATGTCTCTTATATCATCGTTGGTATATTTTTCTCTAGGAATAGCTACTTGCCATTCGTGTTTGCTTTTTCTTTTAATCATGACCACCTCAATATAAACATTGTAGCATCTCTGGGATCTTTAAACAACCACTGACCTTTTAACAGTTTGTAATCACCCTGAGCATAGCGGTGACACCATTCGCCTGTTTGACTATACCAATCTTCAAATCTGCCAGTCAACATTCCCATGTCCGTAAATGCAGGATTGACTTTAGTTGGAGTCCATCCATCTTTGATTAACATTTCAATCATTATGTTATTAATAACTTCTGAGTCGATGTAGCGAGACATTTCTTTAGATGCACGATCTATCATTTCATCTTCTAATGAGTTTTTTGTGTTAAAAGGAACTTTCATGACCACTTCAACGCAAACATTGTTGCATCTCTACCTTCTCTAAACTTAAACACCGCAGAGCCAGTTTCTACTTGAGTACCAACTACATCTCTAGGGTAGTCCCCTCGGCTGATCCACTTAGCAGGACTACGAGGATTGCTTAGTTGTGTATCCCATAATGCAGGATGACCAAACTCTTCTTTGCACCATGAATTCATTTCTAAATATTTTGCGCCGGCAAGTTCTTTAAATTTAATTTCAGTCATGATGCATACTTTAGGGCAAACAGCGTAGCATATTTTTCTTGGTAGAATAAAAACACAGTATGCTTTCGAATAACTTCTTCGTATGTAAAATTATTTTCTTCCGGAGGGTAGTACCTAAAGTCAAAATCTACACCTTGTACCAATCCAGTTGATCTTAGTTCTCTTACAATTTCCATTGCCCGAGATGCATCAATGTTCTGTAATATAATTCTAGTCATTTAATGCCCACTTCGTTAAGTATTTCTTTAACGAGTGCAACATCTGCTGGGAATTCTCTAAACTTCTTTTGCCAGTATTTGATTTCAAATGCAGGTGCAATCATTGACAACTGTTCGTCATTCATTTTACCTATCATGCCTTTGCCGGCATTGGAATTTAAAATAACCCAACAACTAATTCTACCATTTAGGATATCATGTACTGCTTTATTAAGGCTTACATAGTCAAAGTAATGTGCAAAATTTGCACTGTGCTCATCACCCCATTCCATCATTGTTTGCAGGGTTCTTTGTACTGCGGACTCAACTGGTTCAACTTTAACTATCTCAAAAAGATATTGATCATACAATTCATCTCTGCACCAGTGATCTAATTTAACGCCGCTCTTGATAACAAAATCAATGAACCTATCTGGATACAAGGGATTGACATTATTGACAAAACTGCCGAACTTTACAAAGGCATTGTAGTATGCACTGTTGCAAAAATGTTCATAGGTCTTGGGGATTTTATTATTCTGAGTCAGCTGATAGAACCGATTATAGGCCATAAAGCCAGCTTGGACACGCTTCTCATCTTTTTGTAGGGCACGCCTTTTATTCTCACACATGTGAGCAACCAAGGTCTTTTCTTTCATAAAGGCCTTGTTGCAATGCACACAGCTATAAGGTTGATCCGCCAATGCAATCATTCTGCAGGTTCGTAAGTTGCTTCAAAAATATCTGGCTTGCAGGCATAAAATTCGCCCTGTACGCCTTTGATAATCCAATCGCCTTCTGTGGCAATATGTTTAACAGTTAAATGAACACCGTCTTCTAGTGTACCAATTTCTGCTTCACCTTTGGCAGTGGGATGGCGAGCTTTACTAATGTTGCCAATAGTGTCGCCGCAAAACGCTTTTACTTTAGCAATACCTTCAGCAGTATAATCGAAACGAACTGCTTCAATTACTACAGGTTTCTTTCTAAACTTCATTCGTATTCTTTCCGTTCTTTTTTATCAAAACCCATGTTGTCAAACAGTTCTCGCTTTTCTTGATCTGTCATTAAACTGGCTAACAATTTAACATCCTCTAGCTTATATGTTGGGTGTAATTCCGCCAATAGCTTTTCAATTTTGTTTAATTCTTTTTTTAGTGCTGGCAAATATGGGTGGAAACTTTTAATACCTGCACCGACTGCGGAGTACAATAACCAAAGAAGTTTTTCGTGATTCTTACTTAGGTCCCAGTGATTTTTATTAACCAGTTCATTGGTCATTTCAACAAACCATTCTTGGATATCTCTATCTCTAGTCTCAACGTTGCTAATGAATCTCATCAATACATAGGGACTAAATTCTTTCAATTCAGTATCGTTAAGACCGTCATAAAATTTATAATTTTTAACATCGACTGCCGCAAGTACTCGAGCTAAATCAAGAGCTCTTTCTTTTTTCTTTTTAGGTTTTGCTGTTGCCATGTTCTTTACTCAAATAATATGTAGTCATTAATTTGTCTAGTGCAGTTTTTACGGCAGGATTAGTTTCGGCAAGTTTTTGTATTTCGATCCATTCACTCCACGAACCTAGTACCTCATATGGGGTACTAGTACCAATACCGAGACTTCCGTTAGAATCAATACGCATTACTTCTTGCGCCATTATTCCATGGGACTTTACACTGGATGCCACTCTACAGGTTCCTTGTTTTTACTAAGCTGGTATATTATTATACACTGTTCTAGGGCTTTTTGCAAGGTAGGATTTGTCCGGGCCGTTCTGCGGATTTCTCCCCAGAGTTTATCTTCCATCATATGTTCATGTAATGGTCTGCCATCCGGTGTTCTCGGATCTACTTTATTTTCATATTGATAGCCAATTAATTTTCTAGATTGAACAGGGGCACCTGCTTCTCGAGCGTATATTTCTTCGCCGACTCTTTCATAAACATAATTTGCGTTTGGAGTTAATGATCCCATAATATTACCAGCACCTTGTATAATCAACAATTTCACTTTGGCGGCTAACTTCTTTAACAAAGTAGGCACACATTGGTTTTTCACCGGCAGCTAACGGAGTACATAATAGCTGGCCGGGCTTCATCTTTGGAAAATACCACTTAACATCTTGGTATATATCGATGATATCTATCTCATGGAATTCGGGTCTAAAACCACTTACGGGGTTGAAACAAAATGTTTTAAATCCACGATCATTTAAACTTGTAAGTGGCAATACTTCCATATCAGGGCCTTCTGGATCTCCAACAATAGTACACCAATCTAAAGGCATTGTAAGCTCGTACGGTCCAACTTTCAGTACTGCGGCCGGACCTGTAAAACTTTCTAAAAAGATTAAAGGAATAAAAAAGTAGTCAGGATTTTGATTATCACTGTTGTCTAGTACGCTAAATCTCAAGTCATCATCTACCTCCTCAGGTAGATCATTGAGATAAAACGTTTTGTTTTCAAGGGTTAAAATTTGCATTATTTGTATTTCACTTTTTGTATTTCGAACGGATACTTAGCGTCTTTATAAAACTTTTTCCGCGCTGTAAGGTGTCTCTTCGCATATTTCGTTGATGCAGTAATATCCCAGATTTGTACGAAGTCTTTGTCGTCTGCTTTTCTAATGCCTCGCCCAATGCTTTGTATAACCCGTGTAAAGCTCTTTCCGGATTCCAGCATAACCAGATTAAAAATACGGGGGATATTAATACCCACAGCGGCCACACCGTAAGTCGCCACAATAATCTTGTTAGTAGCAGTCTTAACTTCATCATATTCCTCTTTTCTATCTTTTGTTTTAATTCTACCTGAGATGAATACACTATCTGGAATTTGATTAACGATAAATTCCCCACATTCAATTCTATCTACTAACACTAATGTGTTGCCAGTCTCGCCAATATCTTTAACTAGTTCTGATATAAATTTCATCCTATCTTCGTCAGTAACTAAGAATTTTAATTCTTCAGGATAACTGCCAAACTCTTTCCACTCAGCTGTCTGAATAACATTAACATGGCAAGTACTAAGGATGCCAGCTTCTTGTAATGTATGAGCTTGAACCCTATTAACAACCTCTCCTAGACTTGCTTTCAGGCTTTGAAACTCAAAGTCTTCCTTGGGTACAGTACCAGTTAGCCCCCAACGAATTGGTGCATTGGCAAGGTTACGTGTTAATAGATTTTTTAGCACTTCAGCCTTGGCCATATGCACCTCATCTACCATAACACAATTAACACCGTCAAGTAATTCTGCCAATGTTAGCAATTCATTTTCGTCGATATTTTTGGATTTTTTGTCTAAAATATTCAAACTTTGCCAGGTGCAGATAGTATGTGTTTTGTCTAGATTTTTTCTATCACCATAATACACGCCAACATCTAAACCACAGTTGATAAAGTCTTCTTCAGTTTGTTCAACTAGAGATTTATTAGGAACAATGGTCACTGTTCGACCATATTTTTCACATATTTTTGCCAGTGTAGCAGTGGTAATTGTTTTGCCAAATCCTGTGGCAATTTCTTGAATGCTTTGTGGATTTTGTAAAAATATATTAACCACATCGACTTGGTCTTCGCGTAGTCTAATCTTTTCTCCGGCAAATCGATGACCTACGGGCCATGTTTTGTCACCCCAAAAATCCTCAGAAATTTGAGGAAAATCTAGAGCTATCGGATTACGTAAATCATCGACCTCAATGTAATAATTTTTATTTTCGAGATATTCTAACACCATCGGCAACATCGAAAGGTAGGTAGTTCCTCCAAGCCCAAAGAAACTCACAGCGCCGTCCCAACGACCTAATTTATAGCTGGGTCTATAACGTGCTGTAGGGTCTTCATACTTGAATTTTTTGACCAAAGCCTTGCGTGTATCAAGGTCGAGATTTTCTATCTTAACATTGACTTCGTCTTTTATAATTATTTTACACGATGACAAATTTAAGTTCCTTTTGTTGTTTTTTCTCAGTCATTTGAATCACGTTTGAGTGCCATTTTAACAAATTTCTGATGGAATAATGTATGCTAAAGAAATTGAAATTTATGATAGCGTTGAAATGAATGTTAGAATCAATAACAGGCTTAGGAACTTTATTACTGATAAACACTGCTTTGGTTTTTTCACCGATAGGAGAATTTAAGTTATGTTCTTTGACAAAATTATTGAATTTTTCACCAGTATCTTTAGGTAGTCTAAACAATACACTAATTTCTTCTGCATCAAAATCCAATGTTTTCAAAAATTTGTAGCACATCTCTAATTTTTCAATCTCAGTGCCTCCTGGAATTACAAAAAGTACAGGAGACATATATTGCACAATCTCTTTGAGAGAAAAAATAGTGGTATTTTCCAAATTTATGGAAAATTCTTCATCGGGTGCAACCTGCAAAAATTGCTTGGTCACAGAATCTGCATTTTTCCACTCATCTGTCTCTTGTATGGTTTCATCCCAGGTAAAAATTCCTAATTTTCTTGCCTCAAACAAATTTTCTAAAATGTTTGAATTAGTGGGTTGAGGAATTTTTGGTGAAATATTGGAAAATTTCAGATTTTTACCATTATATGAAAGCATGGGCACATATTGCTCAAAGTTACTTTCAATTTCTGTGATTTGATTTTGATAATTTTTGAAATCTTCATCAACTTGGAAATTTTCTTCGTTGGCTACTTTAATTAGAAAAGACAAACTCCTTTCATCTAGTGAAAAAATCCATGATTTTTCCTCTGGGTTCCAATTTGCATAGTTAAGGCTCATTTTTTCATTTCTAATTCTTGCCAACAATGCTTCATTGAACGGAAATTCCATTTTGATCACTCGGCCATACACATCGTGTGGTATGATGCTCATACGTTTATGAGACATAATGGTCCTTATGGGCAGTTTGTAAGTGGGATTTTCAAGATATTGACTTATGTCAGCAAAACCTAGTGTCTTTAATTTAGTTACATGACGTTTTAAAATCTTTACTGCTACAGTTGCCTGTTTTTCTGTAAAGCCAGAGCCTCTAGAAATTTGTTCGTGAAAACTATAAACCAGATTTGAGTCAAACGGGTTTATACTTACTCTAAAATTCATTACTAGTGCTGTAATTAGGTCTTCAATATACATAGTATTAGTATAACATCAAACAAAAAGGAGAACAAGTCTCCTTTTGTTTTTAAATCACCACATCTTCTAAACCAGCGGTTCGAAGTTTTATGATATTACTTAATTGCCACTGCTTTATATCCAAAGCCTTAACAATGCCTAACCATTGATTGCGGAGCATGGCAAATTCATTAATGATTTTCTCCATATCCACAACATCGGCTTCGCCATCGACATATTTCTCAACGTCTCGACTGCTAAGTGCTCTTTGATAATTTTCTAGATACTTCTTAAATGCCTTACTTCTGGTTCGTCTAAGTTCAATGTTGAGATATTCTAACACAGCCTCAATTTCTTGAAGCTGGTTAAATCTTTGTTCAACAATACCAGGTAATTGACTTGAAGCCTTCTCCACGTTGCCGTGAATTTTAACTTCGTATCGAGCAGAATCTAGTTCTTTATAAAAGTATTCTATGCAGTCAGGAAGATGAGAAATGTCTTTACTTACTTTGGAATACCATGACATTAATAATCCTCGTCATCTCCGTCAATACCGTAATCATCTTCATCGACTTCGTTAAACTCGTCCAATGTTGCCTGAATAGCGGTATCGAGATGAGCATCATAGCCCATTAGACTTTCAAATGTAGCAACTTCTACATCTTTGCTAACTAAGAAATCTACAAATTGACTAGCGGCAATTTCACGACTTTTTTCTGGAATATAATCTCTAAATGTATCCCATACTTCAATGATTAATTGTTCTTCCATGTTATTCTTCCTCAACACTTTCAGTTGCTACTGCTTCAGTTGTTATACCATTCTTAGAAATTTCTTCCATGATAATCGACAACCCTTCTTTTTCATTACGTTCCCATGCCTTGCGGAATTGCTTGATAATCTCACCATCGGCAGTTGTATAAACAAGACTGTTGCCTTCTTTCTTCAACATACCTTTAGCTTCGAACAAATCAACCAACCCACTATGAGGGCTCATACCAGTTGAGTATGGGATCTCAACTTGAACTGCTTCAAATGGTTTTGCATAACGAGTTTTCATAATCTTACAAGCAGAACGGATACCGTTAACTGTTGTAGTCTTATTACCATCTGCGTCTGTCTTCAACTTCAACTTACGCATAGCAACAACAATTGAGCTTGCATAAATGAAACCTTGTCCGCCACTGATTTTGTCATCAGGGTCAAACATATCCTGGCTTGCGTATGTGTGATTTGTACAAACCATACCTACGTTCCACGAACCAAACATATTAACGCAATTGCGAACAAGTGATGTAAGTGCTTTAGGCTTACGGCCCATGTCACCTTTCATCTCACCTGCTTCAAACTGATTAACGTCAGTAGGCGTCAATAACATACCCAACGAATCGATTACAAACAACACCTTAGGACGTGATTCCTCGGGCATAACTTTGTACTCTTTCATGAATTCAGAAATGGTTTTTGCCACATCATCAATCATAGCCATATTGAGTTTTAGAAGTTTATCTTCACTTGTATTAACACCTAGATCAAGAAGCCACTTCTCATCTAGAGCATTTTCACTATCAACTAGCACAACAAAAATACCTTGTTCTTGTGCTGATTTGATAATATTTCCGGAGCAGATATATGATTTACCTGCACCTGACTCACCCGCAAAAACTGTCACTTTACCCAGGGGAACTCCCTTAAAGAAGTCCCCTGAGATAAGATAGTTTAGGGCATAATTACCGGTTGAAATCCAATCGGTTGGGTCGTTAAACCCGATTCCCAAGCCATCAATACTTTTAGTAATAGACTTGCGGAACTTCGAAATATCGAAGGCCTTTGCCATAGTCTATCTCCTATTAAGTACTTTGACGATTACGGATCATTGCAATAATGTCCGCTGCTCGGCTGGATGCTTCGCCGCCAGTGCTTTCAGCTTTTGGTGCTGGTGCTGAGAAAGTTTTCTCTGCCGCATCAACATCTTCTTCCCACGGAGCCGCTTCAGCAACTGGTGCGGGTGCTGGACGAGCTGCCGGTGCTGCCGCTGGTTTAGCCGCTCCACCTTCTGCACTATCACGGCCACCGTAGCCTGCTGGCTTAAAGTATTGACCCCAACGATCCATGTCAAATGCTTCACCATCTACTGATGCTTCGAACATTTCCTTGATAACTTTGAGTTCAACTTCACCTGGCTTCTTAGGCAAGAAGCTCTTCAAATCATGAAGACCATGTTGCTTAATTGCTGCCTGTTCATCTTCACTCAAAGCACGTTCACGACGAGCCCAAGTAGAAGTAGAGTAGTCAGCATAGCCACCTTTGCTAGTTTTAGCAATCTTGAAATCCAAGCCACGGACATAGTCTGTTGGCAATTCTTCAATTTCACTATCCATCAAAGCATTCTTAACAATGTTAAAAATTTGTGATCCGATGATGAATCGACGAATTGGATTCTCGGGAGTTTTGTCTTCTTGTAGTTTGCTATCAACTACATAACCTTGGAAAAGGTAAGACTTCTTTTTCCAGTACTTACGACCCATATCTTCCAAAGACTTGTCTTTGAACCATGGACGAACTTCTGTCAATACTG
>JAUKPQ010075218.1:0-21328 GCA_032273045.1 Chloridella minuta | reverse complement strand
AAAATAATTCACATTATGTCAATTTTTCTGTTTTCTTTTCTGATCGAATGGCGCATACACAATATACCGACCGATTCTGGTCGCCTAAATGGAGAATGAAAATGGCACATGAAGTTGAAACGATGGCTTTCGCGAATGCGGTTCCGTGGCATGGTCTCGGTAACCGGGTTGATCCCAGCTGCACCGTCGAGGAAATGGTCGTGGCTGCTGGCCTCGACTGGCAGGTCCGCCAGCTCCCGCTCTATGCGCAGGCTGAGGATGGCTCGATGATCAAGCTCCCGCAGCGCAGGGCTCTGGTCCGTGACACTGACAACAAGGTGATGTCCGTCACCGGCGACCTATGGAAGCCTTTCCAGAACCGCGACGCTCTCGAATTCTTCCGGGAGTACACTGAGGCTGGCGGCGCAAAGCTCGAAACTGCTGGCTCCCTGCGCGACGGCAAGATCATCTGGGCACTCGCCTCGATCCAGGAGGGATTCACCGTCTCGAAGAATGACCATGTGAAAGGCTACATCCTGTTGACGTCGCCCCATGAGGTCGGCAAGTCCATCACCGTCCGCACGACGACTGTGCGAGTGGTCTGCGCCAACACCATGGCCATGGCGATGGGCAAGGACTCAGCTCAGTATTCCCAGAATCACCTGACGACCTTCAACATGAATGCGGCCAAGGCGGCCATCGGCCTCGCCAAGGAGCAGGTCCATCAGGCCTCTCTGGACGCCAAGCTCCTCGCAAAGCTGAAGATGAGCGAGTTCGACAATGTGCGGTTCCTCGCCCGGTTCTTCCAGCCAGCTGCGGAAGGTGTCAACGAGGATGCGCACATTCAGGAGCTGCTCAACTCTCCCGAAAAGCAGTCAAAGGTGATGGATCAGGTTCTGCGGTCTTGGGGCACTGCTCCCGGCGCCATCAAGAACAATGCTTGGGGCACGCTGAATGCGGTGACTCATTGGGCCGATCACTCTGCGGGCTCCAAGGCTGACGCGAGGCTGTTCAACGCTTGGCTGGGGGAAAGGTCGCGCCTCAAGCTCGAAGTCCGTGACGCACTGCTGGAGATGGCTGGATGAGCGAGCTTTCGCTCTACGAGATAGGGGTGGTGGCCAGCTTGGTTACCATCTCGTTCGCCCTGCCCTACATCATAGGGTTCTTGATAAATTGCAAAATGGACAAATGAAAATGACACGCACCATCCAAGACAAGCTTCGCCGCACCCAATCCTACATTGACTGCATCTGGCCCGGACGCAAAGAAAAGCTCGTCAACCCTGACGGCTATGAGGGCGCGGCCTACATCGACAATTGTTTGAAGCACATCGGCATCATCTGCATGTTTGCATTCGAGCACATACATGATGATGATGTGCGCGAGGAAATCCGCAAGCACGCTCTCGCCGCGATGAGAGGTGAGCTATGAGCGATTACCTGACAGACCTGAACGAGCACTACAAAAAGGTTCGTGACCGGCTGAACCCCAAGCCGGCAGCGAAGCCTGTCGTGATCGAGGTGCCAAAGGTGCCAGAGCCGATCGTCCCTCCGCCACCGCCTGCTCCGCCGAAAGAATACCCCATCAAAGGTGTGTTCATGCCGCCGAACATCAAAGAAGATGTTCTGAAGGCATTGCGCGAATGCGACATTCAATGGGTGGATGCTGTCTCCCACCGCAAAACGAACAAGCACCTCGTCGTCCGTGCAAAGATCTATGCTGCGCTGCGCCGCCATGGATGGTCTTTGAAACGCATTGGCAACCTGTGCGGCGGACGTGATCACTCCACCATATTCAACACGCTGAACAATCTCGACAAATGGGGAGTTGAGCCGTGAGGCTGCTTTGGGGCAATGAGACGCCGGAATCAATATTGATCCGCAAGCAGAACATAGCTCAGGTCAAAAAGGCACTTATGACCCTGACCCCGCGAGAGCAAAGGGTTCTCGATCTCAGTTTCGGCCTGACATTCGGAGAGGCAATGAGAAAGACGGAAATCGCCAAAGAGTTTCAGATCACTCCATCGCGGATCCTCCAGATTGAATCGAGAGCAATCCGCAAGATGAAACACCCATCAAGGTCCGGTCATCTTCGGCAGATGCTGAATGATCTAGGCAATTACGATTTGTGGGGTTCGCAATGAGCGAGGTTCAGCGCCTCCGTGAGCGAGTGGAAGAGCTTGAAGAGGAGCTCCGCCAGCTGCGTGCGGACATTGCGCCGAAGGACGATTCGTTCGCTGGCATCCTGACCCGCCAACAGGTGGCGCTGCTGAAGAGCATCCGGAACAGAGATTTCGCCAGCTATGAGTACATCGATCAGGTGCTGGCAGCGCAAGGCTATTCAGGCAGAGGCGAGGGGGAATTCCTTGAGCAGCTGAGGTCGAAGGTGTCCATATACAATCTGCGCAAAAGGCTGAAGCCCTATGGCATCAAAATCAAAACATGGAAAAATTTCGGCTACTACATGGATGATGAGAACAAAGCCAAACTGAAAGCACTGATGGAGAAGAAAGATGACTGAATACACCACAAAAATCCCTAGCCAACCTTTCATAATGCAAACCGTTGTGGAGCAAGTCACCATGCGCGATCAATTCGCAATGGCGGCGCTGACCGGGTTAATATCAAGGGCTTCTGACTTCATGTTTCCTGATTTGTCCCAGAAAGCATATCGCTTTGCCGATGCCATGCTTGAAGCGCGAAAGGAAAAGAAATGACTGAAAAAAAGGAAGACGACAACTGCCGTATGCAAGAATCAATGTTCCCCGTGCCGCCTGATTGGTTTCTCGATACGTTCATGGGGTTTGCTATTCTCTTCGGCGCGCTTGCTGTTTGCCTCTTAGTGTACGAGTGGGTTCAAGCCGGGATTCTTCATTGGGTTATTCTTGGCGCTGCATCTTGCTGGATAGTTGGTAGAGCATTTAGAAGGTGGATGGATCATGACTGATCTCCCGACCATCCTCCTTGACACAAGCATCGACTGCACAAGCTGGGACATTAGCGAAACTGGGAGCATTGAGATGACTGAAGCATCGCGAGTGCAAAAACTGCTTAATGATCAGAACGCAGAAATTGATCGTCTTAAGAACCGTACAGAAAAACTGCAAAATGCGCTAAGGTGGATTTGTGGTTCTGGTACTGTTCAATATGATGAGAACTATCAGATAGATTTTGTGAGAATGAACTGGAAATATCGCGATCTTGCCAGAAGAACACTTGAGGGAGATTATTGGAAAGATGATCCGGTATATGAACCTAAAAGCATACAAAGAACATTGTACATCAACATAGGCGAGAATGATGTTTATGTCGAAGCGTTCAGTATAAAAGCAGCAGCAGATTATTGGGCGAACTATCGCGTGAAGAAGCCAATAGCTCGCTTGATGGTCGATGTGGAATACAACGAAGGGGACGGAGTCGATGACTGATGGCGAGTGGATGTTTCATTTTGAGGCTCCCAAGGGCACGCGCATTCTTAGCTCGCGCTTTCATGGGATCGCTACATTCGATCTAGGGCTGTGGTGGAGCTATGAATATGAAAAGTGGCTACCGCTGCATGAGTGCGGCACAAAAGGAGCCACCAGCACTGTTCCATGTCGATCTTTCAAGGCATTCAAGGGACATCTGAGGCGGCATCCGGAGCTGGCAGCTGTTGGGAGGGTGTTCCTTGGGTCAAGGTTCAAGGGCTATGACATCGTGGCATGCTGGTCGCAAGAGCTCATAAGAGGATACAGGATTGACAGGATCTTTGTCGATGATCCAGAAGAGCATATTTCTAAACTGGTGGGGAGTGCAGGGCTATGATCGACATCAACAAAAAGTACCGCACCCGCGATGGCCGTGAAGTTCGCATCTATGCGACGGATGGGGATGGTAGCGGATCAGCCATACATGGTGCCATAAAGAACTTTTATGGTTGGGTCGCTACGGTTTGGAACCCAGACGGAAAATGCCATTGGGGTGCTGGCTGTTATGGCGATCCGACTCCTGCTAACGACCTCATCGAAGTCCGTCCCCGGCACAAGCGGACAGTGTGGTTACATGTGTTCAAAAACAGCACAGTCTGCGCCACTGAAGAAGCATATTATGTCGTCACTGGCCGCATAGCCTGCATCAAGGTCGAGCTGGATTTTGAAGAGGGGGAAGGGCTGTGACTGATTGGGTAAAGTTCTGTCTTGAAGAGGCAGATGAAACACTCTATGTTCCGTTGAAGGAATCATGGACGAAGGTTGGTGACCGCATTCAGCTGCTGAACGAGGCACTCGAGATCGCATTGGGATATGTGCCCTACGTGGGGCGTGACATGATCCTGGAAATGTTGGAGGATAAACCAATTAGTGATGCAGAAGCTCGCATCGTGATCAACAAGGCTCGCAAGGTGTTGGAGGGGAAAGATGACTGATGATCTGCCAAAACACGCACATGGCATCCGTATTGGGAATGTCAGCCCCAACAACAAAGTCCGTTGTTATATGTTCAACGATGGCAAATATACGTATTGGGTGGAATATGACCGGGATCAATTAGAAGGTCTGTTGGATGTAGTGGAAGCAAGACTGAACGAAATGAAAGAACTGGAGGGGAAAGATGACTGATATATCGGAACTTAAAGGGCAGACCATTGTCGTGATTGAGGGGTCAGATGATGAGATCACATTCCACACAGAGAACGGGGACAAGTACTATATGTTCCATGATCAGGATTGCTGTGAGGATGTTCATGTTGAAGAGGTTATTGGCAACCTGAATGATCTGATCGGGACGCCGATCCTTGAGGCGGAATGTGAGGAGAGTGACAGTGGCCGAAAAGAGGATGAATGGGGAAATGTAGAACAATGGACTTTCTACAAGCTCGGAACGATCAAGGGCCATGTGACAATCCGTTGGCATGGTGAGAGCAATGGCTATTATTCGACTGGTGTTTCGTTCCGGAAGAACACGAAAGCATGGTGCTTGTAATGACCAATATTACGCCTAAAAGCCCAATGTCGATTCTCTCAAGTTACAAGCCTAAAAACACTGAGGAGCTAGCCGAGTGGCTCATGATGGCTGCTCGCAATTTGAAGGATGCAGATGGGAAGCGCATATATTTTAGGTTGGAGGGCCATCTTGCATGGCAGATCGCCGAAATGATGCAGGTTGCAAAACTGAAGGTGCCGGAATGATTGAAGCATCAAGGGTTCAGAAGATGCTCACCGAGCAAAACGAATGGATCGACCGGCTCAAGAGCCAAATCATGCGGTTGGAACTTGACGTTGTTGGCTACAGGGTCAGGAACAAGCAGTTGGAGGCGGCGTTGCGGGAGATCGCGGCGTTGGGCTTCTGGGACGGCGACAGCGCGATGAGCATCGCCAGTAAAGCACTGGAGGGGAAAGATGACTGAATTGATAATGCCTCGGCGTGCGTTCTTGTCTGGGATGGCGTCGTTGTTTGCTGCACCGGCTGTTGTCAAGGCGGCGAACATTATGCCAGTGAAGGTGATGCCACCGGAATTGGTTGTTGAAAAATACGCCTATCATGAGGTCGCGGTGGGTTATAGAATCACTCGCAAAGAGGTTGGTGATGCACTGTGGGACAGACAAAATGACTGGATGCATCGCCAACTGGTTGAATCATTCCAAAAGACGAAAGAGATCTATGCTGCGAACATTCTCGATGGGTCGAGTGGGCTGTTGACTAAAATGGTGAAAGTGCGTCGACCTTCGGGTTTGGTTTGAGAAAAATGTGCATGTGTTTGTATCGACATAACAAAACAAGGTTTATGGAGAGTTTTCCAGTTTGATTCCATTTCCATTCTTACCCCCTATTCCCTAAACTCTAGAGAGAAGAGAAGAGAGAGAGAGATAGGAGAGGAGTTAGGGGAATTGGGGTCCAAAACGGAAATGGAATCAAACGGTGTGGAGTTGGGTGAAATGACTGAATCAGAGTTTAAGCAGTGGTTCCGGAAGCAGTGGCTGGGGTGGGTTGAGAGCTATGAGCCTCGTCGGGGCTCTGGTGTCGGAATACCTGATCTGCAGATTGTTGCTGGCGGTCGCATTGTGCCAATTGAATTGAAGATCGGAACGATCAAGGATGGTGTTCTGTATCCGCGTGAGGTTCGCCCTGTGCAGATCGCATGGCATCGGAAGTTGAATGATGCCGGCATTGCATCCATATTGCTCATTGGTGTTTATGATCTTGTTGCGGATGATTTCGTAGCTTGTGCTGTTGATGCTCAATATATGCGCAACTGGCGCCATGGCTATAAACATTACGTCAAGTTGCCTGTGAAGGACAAAGATTTGTTCACGTCCGTATTTTCTGCGTGGTGTGCTGCACGATCTTCGAACTAGGAGCTTTTCTTTTTCGAACTTTTGGCGCATCTTAGTGCTACGTTGTCTGCTGTCGCTAGCGGGGAAAACAGTGGCAAAGAAGCGCACACACAATCGCAATTTTGTTGCCAAGGAAATCGATCACGAAGTGTTCGACGAAATCCTGTTCCGTATGATGAACGGTGAAGCGGTAACAAAAATATGCAAAGACGAAAATCAGCCGCATTATTCGGTGTTCATGAAATGGGTCCAAAGCGACCAAGATCTATTCGATAGATACGCGCGAGCTCGCACCATTCAATCAGATTATTTCTTCGACGAGATGGTCGAGATTGCTGACGACGAAGCGGACATCCGCCGTGCACAGGTCAAGATTGAAGCTCGCCAGTGGCATGTGGGCAAGATCTCGCCGCGCAAATACGGCAACCGGATCATGAGCCAGATCGACGCGACCGTGACCCATTCGGTCAAGCCCGACCTTTCGAGGCTTTCTGCGGATGCTCGTGAAGAGCTTCGCACATTGCTCATTGAGCAGATGCGAGCTGCGCCCAAAGTTGTCGACTCATTTGCTGTTGAGGTCGATGAATGAATGTTCGGCAGGACATCGACTCACTTCTGCGCAATTACTCAGCCGAGGATTTGCTGGACGAAGCCAATCGCATGACCTATGAGGAGGATTTCTATTCCTTCTTCAAAGGCGGATGGCGCAACTTCGATCCTTCGCCATTCACTGATGGCATGGCCCTTGAGGCTGTGGCCTATCATCTCGAGGCGGTCATCCACGGCGACATCAAGCGTCTGATCATCAACATCCCACCTCGCATGTCCAAGAGCTCGCTGACGTCCGTCGCGCTGCCAGCGTGGACATGGGCACGCAGATGGGAGAGCCCCACCAGCGGACCCGGTGTGCAGTTCCTGCATGCGTCCTACAGCCAACAGCTGTCACTGCGCGATTCAGTCAAGTGTCGTCGTCTCATTGAGTCGCCATGGTATCAAAAGTACTGGGGCGATCGGTTCCGTCTGACATCAGACCAGAACACCAAGACCCGGTTCGACAACAATCGTTCTGGCTCGCGTCTCTGCACCTCTGTCGGATCGACGCTGACTGGTGAAGGTGGCAACATCATCATCGTGGACGATCCCAACGCAGCGCAAGAGGCATTCAGCGAGGCGACGATCAACACGACCATCGAGTGGTGGGACACTGCACTGAGCACCCGACTCAACAACGCTCGTGTTGGCGCCTTCATCATCATCCAGCAGCGCCTGGCCGAGGACGATCTGACTGGCCACATCCTGAGCAAGGACGTTGGCGACTGGACGCACCTAATGCTGCCGATGCGCTACGAGATGGAGCGCCACACGCATACGGTTATCGGCTGGCACGATCCGCGTGGGGTGAGCGACGAAGGCGTCCCGTTGGTGGCCATTATGCCAGACGGTATGCGCGTGCCTGCCTCGGCTGAGGCTGCCGAGATCTTGCGCGAGCGCGAAGGCGAGCTGCTCTGGCCAGAGCGTTTCGGCGAGGAAGAGGTCGCCCAGCTTGAGCGGACGCTCGGACCCTTTGCGGCTGCAGGCCAGCTCCAGCAGCGCCCAGAGGTGAAGGGCGGCGGCATCATCAAGCGTGACTGGTGGCAGACTTGGGAGAGCGAGACCAACGATCTGCCCATGTGCGACTACATCGTCGGGTCACTCGACACCTCATACACCGAGAAGCAGGAGAACGACCCATCGGCCATGACCATATGGGGTGTGTTCTCTGGCGACAACAACTCATATGTCGAGAATATCGCGAGCAATCGCAGAGGTCTGATCAACATCAACGACAATGCTCAACGCTTTGACGAGGCTGCGCAGGTCAAATTCAAGCTGGCCAGCTCCCATCATTCAGCGCCCAAGGTCATCCTGCTGTATGCGTGGGAGGAGTGGCTCGAGTTCCCTGAGCTGGTCGAGAAGGTCGGACAGACCGCTCGCAAGTTCAAGCTGGACCGGCTGCTGATCGAGAACAAGGCTGCTGGCCACTCCGTCGCACAAGAGATCCGTCGCCTGTTCAATTCGGCCGACTTTGCTGTGCAGATGTACGACCCCAAAGGCGTCGACAAACGCTCTCGCGTTTACGCCATTCAGCACATGTTCTCTGAAGGTCTGGTCTATGCGCCCGATCGCAAATGGGCAGAGAAGGTTATCGTCCAGACTGGCATGTTCCCCAAAGCCAAGCACGACGATCTGACCGACACTGTGAGCATGGCACTCAGCCATCTGCGCACCACAGGCATGCTCCAGCGTTCCGAAGAGATTACGCATTCCGTCACTGAGTCAATGCGCCATCAAGGCAAGGCTCCCGAACCTCTCTACCCGGTGTGATCATGCAACGTGTCCTCTGTCATGCAACCGTCGACATCCGAGATGATGGCAAATATTCTGTTGACGTCTTCGGCAAAAAGCCTCACGATCATGCGCGGAATTACGTGATTGATGCGCCGAGCGAGAAAGACGCTGCGATGTCCTGCATGGATCGATTTGTCGCAGAGATGCAGAAGCTTAGCGCTGAAGGAACTGACCAATGCCAATGACTCCTGGCCTTGTGCCCAATCTTCGCCTTGACGATCAGGAAGAGCAGATTCCTGCGCTCCCTGACATTCTCATTGAGATGCTGGGTGACGACCCCGACAAGCCCAAGATGGACCAGAAGGGCAATGTGCTCGAGATCGAGCATGGCGATGGCTCCATCTCGATCAGCCTCGATGGACGACCGATCAACCCTGCCGCCAAGCGTGAGGACAAGAGCGATTGGTTCCGCAACCTCGCTGACGAGATCCCCGAGACTGATCTTTACTCAATTGCCGACGAGCTGATCCGTGGCATCGACCAGGATCAAACATCACGTCAGGATTGGATCGATGAGCGATCCAACGGTCTGCGTCTGCTCGGTCTGAAGGTCGAGATCCCGGGCATTGGCGGATCGGCCGATGGCGCTCCGGTCGAGGGGATGAGCCGGGTTCGGCATCCGTTGCTGCTGGAGGCTGTGCTGCGGTTCCAGGCCAATGCGCGCTCTGAGCTGCTGCCAACCGATGGCCCTGTCAAGATCCGCAACGACGACAACAATGCGACGCTGGAAGAGGATCAGCTGGGGAATGCCCTTGAGCAGGACATGAACCATTACCTCACCAGCACAGCCAAAGAATATTACCCTGACACCGACCGCATGCTGTTGATGCTCGGCTTTGGCGGCACTGCGTTCAAGAAGGTCTACTATTGCCCGCTCCGCAATCGCCCTGTCAGCGAGAGCGTCGATGCGGACGACCTGATCGTCAACAATGCAGCGACCGATCTGAGCAATGCCAAGCGTGTCACGCACCGGGTGATGATGCGCCCTTCAGTCGTGAAGCGTCTGCAGATCCTCGGCGTCTATCGCGACATCGAGCTTTCGACCCCTGCTCCGGCCAAGCTTGACTCGGTGCAGCGTGAGAAGAAGAGCCAGCAGGGCATTGCGCCAGACGATGCGTCGCCCGATGATCGTGATCGCGAGATCTACGAGTGCTACTGCGAGCTGGACCTTCCTGGCTTTGAGCACAAGATGAAGGGCAAAGAGACCGGCCTCGAAATTCCGTACCGTGTTACGATCGACCTGACATCCAAGGAGATCCTGTCCCTCGTCCGCAACTACGACGAAGACACCAAGGATCTGCCCGAGGCCAAGGCGAACTTCGTCAAATACACCTTTGTTCCTGGCTTTGGGTTCTACGACATCGGCCTGCTGAACATCCTCGGCAACACAACCAACGCGATCACTGCCGCTTGGCGTGAGTTGCTGGATGCTGGCATGTACGCCAACTTTCCGGGCTTTTTGTTCTCGGATCAGGGTCTGCGCCAGAACACGAACATCTTCCGTGTCCCTCCTGGCGGCGGCGCATCGATCAAGACTGGCGGAATGGACATCCGTCAGGCCATTATGCCTCTGCCCTACAAGGAGCCGTCTGCTGCTTTGATGACGCTGGTCGCCAACATGGCCGACACCGGCATGCGGTTGGGCGGCACGAGTGAGCAACAGGTTGGCGAAGGTCGGGCGGATGCTCCGGTCGGAACCACGCTTGCGATGATCGAACAGGCTACCAAGATCCTCAACTCTGTTCACAAGCGCATGCATGCTGCTCAGGCGGAAGAGTTCCGCATGCTGATGGATTGCTTCAAAGAGCATCCGGATAGCTTCTGGCAGCGCAACAAGAAGCCAGCCAAGCAGTGGGATCAGGCCACCTTCCTTGAGGCTCTTGAGTGTTGCGACCTTGTGCCACAGGCCGACCCGAACACCTCCAGCCATGCGCAGCGGGTGATGAAGATCATGGCGCTGAAGGAGTTGCAGAAGCAGAACCCGACCATGTACGATCCTATCGCGATCGACACTGCGGCACTGCAGGCCATTGGTTGGTCCAACCCGCAACAGTTCCTGCTCCCGGTCGAAGCGCAGGGAAAGATGCCTCCCGAGATGCAGCAGAAGATCGCCGAGCTGCAGATCAAGAAGCAGGATGCCGACAACAAGTCGAAGCTCGCCGATGCAAAGGTGGCCGAAACTGCCGCAAAGATCCAGCAGGATGCACAAGGCGGGCAGCCGGGTGGCGGCGTAGCGCCATTCGACCCGATGAAGATGGCAGAGCTTCAACTCAAACAGATGGAGTTGAAGGAGAAGTCCAAAGACTCAGAGCTTGAGGCGATGAACCGCAAGCGTGACCGCGAGAGCCACGAGCGTCTCGCGGCGATCAAGTTCGCCCAAGATATGGCCAAGAACCCGCAGGGCATCCCGATCGCGGATTCGATCATCCAACCCGGCATGATCCAGCGCCTTGAAGAGAACGAAGAGCCGATGAATGTCGGCCAGCCTGGCCAGATCCTGAAACCGATCGAGTGACGCCATGAAGCCCAACGCCATTCGCCTAGCCAAGGAAATCCTTTCCAGCCGTCGCAAGCGTGCCGATGGCGGCACGGACGAATGGCAGTCGACTGGCAAGCTCATCAACGATGATGACTCGATCAATTGGGGCAATCCCGATCGAGCATCCGACTTCTTCCGCGCCGACAAAGAGGATCTGCGTCGCCGGAAAGAATCTGAGGTCGAATCGCGCCTCGATCGCTCTGACACGACAGCCTCCATTCCGCCTGCACGCACCGCTGAAGGACGTCAGATGGCGGAGGCTAGGGTTGTACCGATTAAGCCCGAAGAGCCAGCCGCTAAGGCTCCCGCGCCCATCGTTGCTGCTGCCCCGGCACCAACCCCAATTCAGGCGGGATTTTTGAATGAAGATTCAGAATATCAAGAGCCATTGAACGATGACCAGCGCCGAGCTTTGGCCCTTGAGCAGTGGAAGGCGGCTGGTCGCAGCGGGACACCGGACGATCCGAACCCTGCTCCTGCGCCGATCGTCCAAGCTTCATTGACGACGCCCACCCAAACAGCGACAGACGCCAATCGTCAGCCGCTGCGTTTCTCTCCTGTGCCGGGCACCGAACAGCCCGCGCCTGCCGCGCCGACTTCTGCGATCCTCGCCGCGATCCGTTTCAACGAGAGCCGCAACAAGCCGACTGCTCAGAACCCTCGCTCGTCTGCTGGTGGATTGTACCAGTTCCTCGACAGCACATGGGGCAACACTTTGCGCCGCATGGACCCGCAGCAGTATGGCAAGTTCAGCGACCGGCAGCTGCGCAGCTTGAAGACCGACCCAAGGTACGTCGACCTTCAGCACTCTGCCGCCGATTTCATGCTCAACAAGGACATCGCGCCGAGGCTTGAGAAGGCAGGCATCCCGCTGACACCGGGATCAGCCTACCTGAGCTGGTTCCAAGGTCCGGGCGGCGCAGTGAAGACCTACAAAGCTCCGGACAATGCGACGGTCGCGCAGGTGTTCCCGAAAACCGTTTCCGCCAACTCCAACATGCGCTTCAATGGCAAGTCCTATGCCAACTGGACGATGTCCGACCTGCGCCAGTGGGCCGACACCAAGATGGCACAGCGGATGCAGCCTGCTCGCGCACCATTGCGGTTTGGTCCGGCTGAAGGCTACGAAGAAGGTGGGCGCGTAGGCTACGCCAATGAAGGTGCAGTGGACGAGACGACCACCCAAGGGCAACCTGCTGTCTATGACGAGATGGGCAATGTCCTCGTCCCGCCGCAAGCTCCCGAAGGCGCGAAAGAATCGCTCTACGACAAGGCAATGCAGTCGATCCGCCCTCCGGAAGACAGTCGCATATGGGAAGGCATGAAGCGCGGATTCGGCGAGCAGCCTTTGGGCGGTCAAGAAAGGCCACAAGACACAGAGTTCCGCAAAGAGAACCCGATTGTTTCGTCGGCGTATGACGCATTGATGAAGCCTGCCGCTGCGGTCATGCGCGCTCCCGGCGCCATCATCGGTGGCCTCGCTGGCGCTGGCGCAAGTGCGTACGAGGCAATGGGCGCTCCAGGTGGCGATCAAAGCCTGTCGCCAGAGGCACGCACCAATCGCCTTGAGCGGGATCTGTTTGCGCTCGGCAATGTCGGGATGATCGAGGCAGGCAATGTACGTCCGAAAGCGCCGACCTACACCGACGCGATCCCGAGAGGCGGCGACGTCCTTCCGCCATTGCCTCGCGACGCTTTGCCTGCTCCGGAGCGTGCTGCACCGACGATCATTGAAGGCAACCCTGCTGCATTGGAGGCTCCTCGCAAGGCGCTGCCCGCGCCGACCGTTGTCGAGGCAGCCATGGAGAAGGTGCCGGAGAGGCCCAACCCGCTCGCTGAATACGAGACAATCGAAAGGTTTGAGTCTCTCAATGACCCTATCTCTCCTGCTCCTGTCGCAGCTGCTGAATCAATCGATTTAAACCGCAGAGATTTCCTCAAAAATATATCTTCTATGGCGGCTACAGCTGCAGCAGATTCTGCTGTCCCGAGGTCATTGTCGAATTTAATTCAAAACAGGCAGGTGCCAGAAGGTTTCCGTCCTGTTATTGAATTTATGTTTGAGCCAATCGTCCCTCATGCGGACGTTCTTTCCAACATGGAAAAATTTATTGATCAGCAAAATCAAAAACTTGTTGATGAAGGTGCAGTCTCTCGCGATGATTTGCATTTCCTAAACAATGACAAAAAAGAGATTATCAATGCATTGGACGAGGTTGCAAAGGGCAATCCAGAGCACAAATGGTCTTCTGCCGAGCTTGCAAATATTCGCGAAACTTTAGAAAATAAATATGACGTCGATCTTGGCGATGAGCATGACGATCTTCTTGGCGGATTCCAAAAGCTAGTCCGCAATTCGATAAACGAAGGCATAAAAGAGAAAACTGGCAAAAACCTTTCAAAGAAAGACTTTGAAGGTATTTTTGGCGCCGAGCCGACTGGGAATTATTATGAGTCGATCCTTGAAGGCCAAAGAAACGATAGTCCTGGAATTGACGCAGTTCAATCTGCCGTCCAAAAAGCCCAAGAGGTTTTGAAACCCAAAGAGCCGCCTAAGCCTGCATTCAGCCCGGTCAATCCCGAGGGCAACCTGAACCTGCGCCCATCCATCACAGCCGAACAGCTGAGAGGTCCGGAGCGCCAGACTGTAGAAAGTTTCCTCTCTCAGCTAAAGGGTAAACCCGGTTTCACTGCCGACAGCATCGTTGACATCGCTCGTCAATTCGATGATCCCAGAGCAGTTGTCTCGAAATCTGAATTCGAGAAAGCGATCCCTGCATCTCAGTTTGAGAAGGTCGATCTCGTAAGTCCAAAACGCGAAACAGATGTATCACCACAAGAATTTGACGAAATAATCCGCGATGCAGTAAATAGCAACATAGCGGATGCATATTTTAACTATTTTTCTGACAATTATGGAGTGCGCCTCAATCGCAATGATCTTATCGACCTCGCTGATTTCAATCGCGGAAGATTAAGTTTTGAAGATCTGCCACAACAGGTCCGTGATGAGTTGGCAAATGGACAAATTACGACAGAAAATGACCTCGCAGCCAATTTGGCCGAAGCTTTTGATGAAGCATATCAAGCAAATTTTGACCATTATGCCGACATTTACACCGTCTATGATGAAGACAATCTTGATATGGGTAAATACAAATATCAAGATTATCAGCGTTTAGTCGCAGATCCAGAAAAACATGCTGAAAATTATGCAGAGATCGGCATAGCACACCCCAAGCAAAGAGGAACCTATCATCATTATGGTTCATACAGCGGCGACAAAGGTCTCGTGGGCCATTTCCGCAGAACCAATTTGCCAGAGGGTGGCGATCTTGTTACCGGATCGATCGAAATGGGAAATCTCGACGATGATTGGATGCTGAGATCGCCACCGCAATTCCAAGCCAAACCAAAATCGACTGTTATTGAAGAGATCCAGTCTGACTCTCAGCAGACCACAGACCAAACTGGTCCTCTGCGGCAGGTTCACGGCACTGTTTTCAAAGCAGCCATCCAAGATGCACTTGAATCTGGTTCAACGACCGTTTACATGCCGACAGCGAAAGCAATTAAGGCTGTCCGCAGCCTTAAGCCAGATGCCGAAAGAACATTAACCAAGATTTACGACGACTCAATCCGCAAAGAAGGCCTCCAGCCTCTTTCAAAAATACCCGGTGTAACGATCAAGAAAGTCGCGGATGGTGCCTATCACGAGATTGACTTCACGCCAGAAGCAGTCCAACATATTCTGAAGGGTCCCGGCCAGCGGTCGCCCGGCCATGCTCGTGGGGGCACAGTCGACCGCGCAATGAACATATCCCGATTCGGCACTGACGCTGTCCAGAAAGCCGTGAACATTGCACGACAGCACCGGGGACGCCCGGAAACTCCTAGGAGCACATCATGAGTGAGATGGCCAAAGCTGCTCGTGCAGCGATGAAGAAGAAAGCCAAGAGCATGACGACCTCTGATCCGCATCAGAAGGTCGATTCGTCCACTTGGACTCAGGCAGAGCCTTTGAACGCCGATGTTAAGACCGGCATGCGCCCGGTCAGCCGTCGCGCTTTCAAAAAGGGCGGCAAGGTCGAAGGCGAATGCGCCCCTATGCGCGCCGATCGCAAGCCTCGCAAGGCTGGTGGGCGCAGCGAGGCTGTCGCCATTGCCAATGCAAAAGTCAATCGCAACGTCAAGGAAGCGAATGAAGAGCGCGACGGCATCAAGCACATTGGCGGTATGAAGAAGGGCGGACGTGCGCACAAGCTCCTCGGCGGCTATGCCAGCACCGAAGGCAAGCCCATGGGCGGACCGGCAGCTTACCTCGCGGCAAAGCGCAAAAATGGCGGGCGCTCCAAAAAGTTCCTCGGTGGTCCGATGATGCAGCCGGGCGGAATGATGGCAGGCGCTGCTGGCGCTGGCAGCGGCGTCGCTGTCGAGCCGACAGAGGACATGCGCGAGAAAATGGTCCCCAAGGGCCGGTTCAATTTCGGCGCTGGAGCCACTGGCCACCCCATGCTGAAGAAGGGCGGCAAGGTCGAGAAGCACGACGATGTCAAGGAAGACAAGGCACTCATCAAGAAAATGGTGAAGCCCGAAGCTCGCACCGGAAAGAAAAGCGGCGGTGCAGACGATCGCAAAGCCCGCAAGGAAGGCGGTGGCGTGTTCTCTGGCGAAGGCTACCCGCACAAGATCCCCGGCGTCGTTCCCGGTGGGCGCACAGCTCATGCTTCTGGCGGCAAGACCGGCAAAGGCAAGACCAATGTGAACATCATCATCGCCGCTGGGCAGCCTGCTCAAGGGCAAGGAATGGCTCCGCCTCCTGGCGGTATGCCGCCCCGGCCTCCCGGTGGTCAGCCTGTAGCCGTTCCTCCTCCGAACCCAGCAGCCGGTGCGCCTGCGCCTGCAGTTATGCCGGTGGCCATGCCTATGGCTCCTCAGCAGCCTGCTGGCGGTCCGCCCCCTATGGGCCGCAAGGCCGGTGGCCGCACTTTCAAGTCCTACAAGGACATGAAGGCAGGTGCAGCCAGCGGTGAGGGTCGCCTCGAGAAGAGCGAGATCCAGGAGCACAAGCGCATGATGCGGAAAGACGGCGGTCACGTTTATCCGAAAATGAAATACGGTGCTGGTTCAGGCGAAGGTCGTCTCCAAAAGATCGACGAATATGGCCTGACTGGTCCCGGCAAGTCTCGCTGAGAGGAGCCTCCCCACCGATCTCAGCGATGGAGCGCGCCGCCTTTGCCCTCTTTTGGCGGCGCGCTCCTGTTCTAAAAAGAGGGCATGAGGGAAAAATGATAACCAACGCACAACTGTTCGAATATGAGCTGACAAAGCTTATCGCAGAACAAATTGACCGGCTGAAAGACAATCTGGCGGTCAACAACTATCAGGAAGTCGGCCAATTTAAATATATCATGGGGATGATTGCCGCACTTTCCTCGCTTCAAGATCTGATCGACGAAGCAAAACAGAAAACTGACAAGCATTAACAACGGAGAAGAGGGCAATGCCATATATGGAAATGGATCATGAAGTTGATCCGCGCACAAAAATTCTCAATGAAATCGAAACGCTCGATGGAATTGAGATCTACAACAATCAGGTTTTGCTGGCGGTGTATATCCGCCCGACAAAAACCAAAACAGGCATTATTTTGACTGATCAATACGTTGGGGAAGACCTCTATCAGTCGAAAGTTGGTCTTGTTTTGATGAAGGGGCCATCGGCTTTCGTGGAGGACACCCCACGTTGGTTCAAAAATGTAGATGTAAATGAAGGAGATTGGGTCATTTTCCGACCTTCTGATGGGTGGCAACTCAACGTGAACGGCGTAAGCTGCCGCATCATGGATGATATCCACATCCGTGGGAAGATCACAATGCCCGACAATGTGTGGTAAAGGAGAAAGCAAATGGCAAAAAAGAAAGATGATAGGCAGATGGAGCTCCCTCTTGGGGACGAAGTCGCTTTGAAAGACGATGATCTTGAAATCATCGCCGAAGAATTCGACAAAGAGCCTGAAATAAAGGTCGAAGAGGCGGAAGAGCCAGTTAGCAAAGGCTTGGAACCCGAAATCGGCATCAATGAGTTGCGTGCACAACTCGAACAAGAGCGTCAGGCTCGGTTTGATGCAGAAAAGCGTGCAAAGGAGGCTGTTGAATCTGCCCGTTCTTCCAAAATGGACGTCGAGCGGACCAATCTGCAGCTGCTGGAGACTGCAATCGAGTCAATCAAGCAGGACAATCTTGCTCTGAAGGCTCGTATGCGCGAGGCGCATGCTGTCGGCGACACTGATACGATGTTCGAGCTTCAAGAGTTGGTGTCGAAAAACACCTACAAGCTTGAACACATTGAAGACGGGCGCAAGCGGCTTGAGCAACAAATCAAGCAGCCGAAGGTTGAAACGCCTTCAGATCCTGTCGAGGCTCTTGCATCGCAACTCACTCCCAAATCAGCGGATTGGGTTCGTCGCCACCCTCAATGCGTCACTGATCAGCGTTTGTATCAAAAGATGATCGCCTCGCACAATCTTGCAGTCGCTGACGGGTTCGTTCCTGACAGCGAGGAGTACTTCGAATTCATCGAGAGCACAATGAAGCTCTCGCCGAAAAAAGAAGTTCGCGCAGAGGAGGTCGATGAACCCTTCTCCACCGCAGCAGCTCCGACCAAAGCACGCACAAGCCCTCCGGCTGCGCCTGTTTCTCGCACAGCTTCCTCTGGAGCGCCACGCCAGAATGTGGTCCGCCTCAGCAAGGATGAACGCGAAATGGCTCAGATGATGGGCATGACTGATCAGGAATACGCCAAGAACAAGATGGCGCTGGTCAAAGAAGGCAAACTCAACTGATAAAGGTGGATTATGAACGCACTTTCTGAAAAGATGAACCTCGCCAACAAGCGCCCTGCCCTCCGTCCTGAGACGCCGATCTCTGATGATCCGCGTGAGGCAGCTCGTCGTCGTACTGAAGAGATTCGCTCTCACATGGGCACGATGGACGAAGGTCCGGACGAGTTCCGTGCCCCTCCTGCGCCGCAAGGTTGGGAATATGAGTGGAAGACCAAAATGGTTATGAATCAGGAGAATCACTCCTACATGACCGAGCTCTTTCGCACGGGTTGGTCTTATGTGCCTTGCGATCGCCATCCTGAAATGATGCCCGAAAGCGGCAAACATGCCACGATCGAGCGCAAAGGCATGGTGCTGATGGAGCGCCCGAAGGAAATCAATGACGAAATCCGCGCCATTGAGCTCCGCAAGGCTCGTAGTCAAGTCAGCTACAAAGAGGCGCAACTCGCTGGCACGCCAGAGGGTCAAATGGATCGCACGCTTTCGAAAGTGAACAAAAACTACCAGCCGATGCCGATCCCTAACGAATAATTTTGAGAAGGGGGACGATCTTGTGATTTTCCCCCTTTTCTTTTCCTAAAAATTCAACGAAGATATACCATCTCCCCCGGCGTGGAGATTTTACCATTCCCGGCTTCTTAGTCGCCCCGGCGCGCGATGATGAGCCTCCTGTAAGAAGGAGATTCCGTCATGGCGAATACGCAAGCCTATAACGGTTTCAGCCAGTACAGTGGAACTGGTTCTGCCCCGACCTATGAGCAGGTCGTTGCCACAATCCAGTCCACCTATACCACCGCGATCTTTTCCGGCGACCCCGTAGAGCCCAACGCTTCTGGATACATCATCCAGGGCACAGGCTCGATCACCATTGCCGGCATCTTCGTTGGTTGCAAGTACCTCTCGACGAGCCAGAAGCGCACTGTTTGGTCCAACTATTGGCCCGGCAGCGACAACACTGGCAACGTTGAAGCCTACATCATCAATGACCCCAACGCTCAGTGGGTCGCTTCTGGCGACACCTCCACGTCGCTGTGGGTGCAGGCTGCGATCAACGCCAACTGTGGCTACGCGATCGGCACTGGCAATACCGCCTCTGGTATTTCTGGCGCTTATCTCGACTCCACCACCATCAACACCACTTCAACCCTGCCTTTCCGCATCCTTGGTTACGTGATCGACCCTCCGGGCGCGAACGGCACCGAAACGGGTGCGTATCGTAAGGTCATAGTCGCTTTCAATAGCGTCTCGACCAAGCAGCTCACCGGCATCTAAGGGAGTAAGGACCAATGGCTGTCAATCTCAGTTCCATTAAAGACCTTCTCCTCCCCGGCCTCCGTGGGGTTGAAGGCAAGTACGAGATGATTCCGTCTCAGTACGACAAGATCTTCACGAAGCATGATTCCAAAATGGCGCTCGAGCGCACTGCGGAAATGCGCTTCTTGGGTCTTGCCCAGCTGAAGACTGAAGGCGGTCAGACCCGTTTCGACAACGGTGCTGGCGAGCGCTACATCTACAATCAGGAGCACACTGAAATCGCTCTTGGTTACGCGATTACCCGCAAGGCGATCGACGACAACCTCTACAAGACCCAGTTTGCCCCGAGCAACCTCGGCCTTATTGAGTCCTTCCAGCAGACGAAGGAAATCTACGGTGCCAACATCCTCAACACCGCGACGACGTACAATGCGTCTATCGGTGGCGACGGTGTTGCGCTCTGCGCCTCCAATCACCCGATTGATGGTGGCACGGTTTCCAACCTCCCTGCGACCCCTGTCGACCTGAATGAATCCACACTGCTGAACGCGATGATCGCCATCCGTACTCAGTTCAAGGATCAGGCAGGCCTGAAGGTGTTCGCTCGCGGTCGCAAGCTGATCGTTCCCCCGGCTCTCGAGCCTGTGGCGATCCGCCTGACGAAGACCGAGCTGCGTCCTGGCACGTCGGACAACGATGTCAATGCGATCATGATGACTGCGGGCGGTCTGCCCGAAGGTTACATGGTCAACGACTTCTTGACCTCGGCTCGTGCTTGGTTCCTCCTCACGAACATCGATGGCCTCTCCTATATGGAGCGCATGAAGTTCGAGACGGACATGCAGGTTGACTTCGTCACCGACAACCTGTTGGTTAAGGGCTACGAGCGTTATAGTTTCGGCTACTACAACTGGCGCTCGATCTGGGGCTCTTTCCCGACCTAATGCCAAGAGGCGGAGCTCCGGCTCCGCCTTTCATCTAGGATAGCAGTCGCGTTGACCGGCCTAGCGGACGCTGCACAAGACAACGCGACGACTCGTGCAGGAGGCCTTTATGGCTACTTCTACTTTCACTGGCCCTCTCAAGGCTGGCGATGTTCTTAATACGACCGGCACCACGCCCGGCACGATCAAGAATGTCGGCTTCGTTGCTATGGCTCAAACCGCAAGCATCACGCAGGCGGGTACCGCTACGGCGTATGCAACCACCATTTGCATTCCTGCCTACAGCCACATCCTGAACATCCAGTTTCTTACGACGACTGCTTGGAATGGCGCTGCGGCTACCGTTAGCGTTGGCACCAGCGCAACTTCGACTGAGCTTGTCGTTGGGCAAAGCCTCGGCACCATCGGTCAGCAGTCTGCTGGTCCTGGCGCTGACGCGACCCGCACTGGGCTTTGGTCCAACACCGGTGCAAACGATATTGTCATCTATGTCCTGTCTGCCAATACTGGCGCAGGCGTTGGCGACATCGTTGTTCGTTACATCCAAGCTGAAAACGCTTAAGCCATAGGAGGCTTTCATGAGAGGTCGTATCGCTCGCAAAACTGGTGGCACTGTCGTCAAGGACAAGGCTCCCACCATGGTGTACGCTGGCAAGGATTCCAACGTCGCCAAAGAAGCCAAGCAGCGCAAGGCTGGTGGCAAGACCATGGGCAAGGCCGATGGTGAGAAGGCCAAGATGGACATGGGCCGCAAGCCTCGCAAGTCCGGTGGCCGCCTTGCTGGCAATGACTGGTCTGCTGCTCAGAAGGGCACTGCCCCGGCTGGCCGCAAGCTTGAAATGAACTAATCCGGAGGCATTCATGACCAAGAAGGATTATCAAAATCCGGAAGGCGGTCTGAATGCCAAAGGCCGAGCTCATTACAATAGAGAAACGGGTGGCCACCTTAAGCCTCCCGTATCTCGCGAAGAGGCGAATCATAGCGAGATGAAGGCAGGTCGCCGTCGCAGCTTTTGTGCCAGAATGGAAGGCATGAAAAAGCAGTTGACTGGCGCTAAAACATCGCGCGA
>JAUKPQ010075107.1:0-21332 GCA_032273045.1 Chloridella minuta | reverse complement strand
CTTTTATTAGACTTTTATTCAATTTAGTGAATCTGCTCACGCGCAAGAGCCGCGCAAGATACACGCAAGAGCACTACATCTTAAGCAAGAGCCGCCGTCTTCTCACGCCTCTCTCGACGGCTCTTGGATTCTTTAGAGAACCAATCCCAAAGCCACTCTGGAATATCTTGCATAAATTCATAGTTTATGAGATTATATAGATCCGCGTGCTCTTCCTCATAGACTCCCCATTTCTTCTGAAATTTTTTGAGATCTTTGTTACGGATCAGAGAAGTGCCGCAGATCACTAACTTCTCTAAGCATTCGCGCAGAGTATATTCAAAGTCAGCTTGAACATAATCACTAATATGAACACGCACCATAATCTTATCTATCTTCTGAGGAAGAAAGATAGGATCATCTTTTACTATCGCTTCAAAAGTTTTTAGGAGGCCGTGATCAGAAGGCGAGCTCATCTTATTTACTCTACCGACATTACTACCGTCGCGGCCGTCAATTTTTACCGCGCCCATTATCGTAAGAAAAAACACTGCTAAGAGTAGATGAGAACGTGCGAGGTTTGTTTGCAATCTTGCCCGATCAGCGAATTCATTGAATACCCCGAGAATAAAGATGGCCTCTACAAGTGGTGCAATACATGCCGCAAAGAATACTTTAGAATCAAACATAGAGAAAGAAGGCAGCAAAAAAAAATGTCTAATCCAAAGACGTTTGTTGTTCGAGGAGGCTTCAGAAATAAATCTATTGATCCCACGCCGCCCGCGGCCCCTGCTCCGATTATCTGGACTCCAGATAGTTGCATTAGTTTTGAGTAGCCTTCTTATACCAATGGCCCTTATACTTGCAGCCAGAGTCGCAGCACTCGTGGTAATCATAATCATCCTCATCTCCAGGACACTCCTCATCAACGCCAGGGCAGTCCTCTGTTGCATGATCGCCTCCGCCCTCGCCGCAGTGGCCGCAGACAACGAAGCCATCTCCATCTCCATCTCCGCAGCGATAACACACCCACCGCGCCGATATCTTAAGGCAATCCTCACAAGTTAGTAGCCCACAGTCTTGGCAGCAAATACTGTATTCCTTATCTTGCTTCTCTTGGCATACGCCACACTCGTGGCACTCTGCCTCTACCTCGACAACGCGAGCACGAGCCTCTACGCTTGTCTTCAAGCGATAGCGCATCTGCCGAGCAACAGCGCACACTGTAGAGCGCCAGAAGTAATACACTGCATCTGTGTCGCTCGCCTCGCGGATGTAGTAATCGCTAGGCATTCTTACTTAGTTATTTTAAGGGTAAAGTCTATGTAGCCGTCGGCGCCGTCAATTTTTTTCGGCCGCGCAACGGGTGAGGCAGGCCCTCTTTCCGCGTGATCTTCTTCTCGCCTCGATAGAAGAACCACTTGCCATCTTCCTCTCGCACAGATGCTGGTGGAAGAGTAACCTCTTCGCGCTTGTTCTTGTATTGATAATACACAAGACTGTAGCGATCACCCACAAACGGCTCGACAGAGTGCAGCACCTTCCCAAAGTCTGTCTTAATCGGATTACAAAAGATATCGTGAGTTCCTGAGAGGTCACCCTCATAGATCTTCAGCTCTCCACCTGTATAGTCCCCAAAGGCAATCAAGAAGGATTCTCCAACATTGTTCTTATCTCTGTGAGGAGCAGCAGCATAGTTCTGATTCACTGTGATCGCATTATAAGAGATATCTACATACTCTTCTCCAAAGTTCAAGAGCAACTTATACAGATAAGGGCGCATCCAATTTTGTCTGCTGTAATCTGCTGGCAGACACCGCCTCCCGACGACTCCAAAGGCTTGAGAGCGGCCATGTCCCGATCTGTTGCGGTATTTGTTTGTCTCAATTGGTTGTCGCTCTAACTCCTTCTGTATCTCCTCAAGTTCTTCAATCATAAGTTTAAGTTAGATAAAAATCTTAGCAGGTTCCAGATGCACATCGCGATCCCATCCTACCAGCGGCCCGAGAAGCTCAGAGATACAACACTAAAGTATCTGGCTTCTGAGGGAATAGATCCTCAGATGATCACTGTCTTTATGGCTAGCGAGGAAGAAAAGACAAAGTATCAGACAATCCTTGTCCCGGGCTCGTATGGCCAGCTGGTCGTAGGAGTCCCAAACCTCTCAGCACAAAGACAGTTCATCCGAGATTATTATCCCGAGGATGCAGATGTCTTATCTTTCGATGATGATATCAAGAAGATTAAGATGCTAACACCTCGCCCTCTTCTTGAGATTGCTGAGAAGATGTTCCAGATGAGCCGAGAAGAGCTATGCACTCTGTGGGGTATCTACCCTGTCAATAACCTCTTCTTCTGCAAAGAAAGAGTGATTAAAGGCAAAGCCTATATTATCGGCTGCTGCTATGGTTTTATAAACAAGAAAGGCGACTGTTCTTTCCCTTCTGTATCTGGCGCTGAAGATATGTGGCTGTCTCTTAAAAGAGCCCAGTTAGATGGCGCTGTTCTACGCTATGAAGGGATATGTCCAGACACTGTCTATTATGCCAAGGGCGGCCTCTCTGAATACAGGAAGACAACTGATATAGAGAAGCTCGACAAAGAGAAAGTGGTTGCAGAGTTTCCTGATGAGTGCGAGATGAAGCTGAAGCGCAATGGGCACTGGGAAGTCCATTACAAGACAAAGGCTTTCAAGAAATTGTCTTTAATGTAATGAGAGTTGCCCCTGATCGCGCGGCGGCCATCTCAGAATAAGAGGATCCGCTGCTCGCAATAATTGTCTTGCCCTTCTGCATCATCAGCCACTCGACCACGCCCATCCTCTGCTGCTGCGGCTCATCACGGCCAAGATTAACTAGGCAACTCTTCACATTCTCATACTCTAAACAGAGCTCCTTCTTCACATTCATCTCATCTGAAAATAACATAAACGTAGCAGAGGACCCATGAACCGAATCAAGATATTCCTTGAAAAGAGAAAGGGGAGAGGCGGCAAGACAGTTTTTATGATCCGTGCCTCTGAAATGGATAACATTCCAAGAACTCTTGGCACTATACAGGCTCCAGCGAGCGGATGCCTCGATCTCAAGATTCTTATTAAAACGAAGGGCCCGCAAGAGTATCAGGCCTCTAGTCTTAAAGGTCTCCTTGTGAAAGGCGGAATAGCTTTCAATCTTTCTATTCCCTGCAAGTAAGACAGCAGCTGCTCTTTCCTCGCTCTGGACTCCAACAGCTCCGCTCAGATAAGAAGTAGAACAGCCCGCGAACCGGGGTATAGATTTGAGATCAATCAACTCTTCCATAGAACAAGCCATGTGGCCAGGCTCTACGGGCCAGTAGATCATAAGGTGTTCATCTAAGTCCTCTGCCCACAGCACTGCCGAGATGATTCCCCGAAGCCGATTGCAGAAGCCTCCTTGTGCCCTAAGATGGATCATTAATTTAAGACAAGAAATAAGAATGGACAGTTATGCCTCGGGTGGTATCGGGGCTGCTCTCGTGGTTGCTCTCGGCGTTGCCTACAGGATATATACTGCAGTCAATCATCGGCGCGTTCGTTCTACGTGTTGCAATCAGGAGTTCAGCGCCTCTATAGACGTAGAGGATACAACCCCCGCGGAAAAACCTCCCAGAATTAATCCTATGCCCCCGGTAGAATGCCCCGCTACTCACCCCGTCCCAACCTGAATACGTTCGAGGAGTTTCTTACAGAGATAAAGAAGGAATCTGAATACACCCAGCGCTACTTCTATGCACAGATCAAGTTTGCTGAGAAGGAACGTGATCGTCTGAATGCAAAGAAGAGAAGGGCTTACCAGCGCCAGAAGGAGGTGGCGAACGCACCTCCGGCCGAGGTATCCCCCGGCCCGTAAAATTGCCAGGATTTTTTTGTTTGCACTTGGTAGGCAATGAGCTTTAACACAAGACAATTCTGTTTAGATAACAAGATTGTGTCGTTTAGTCTGGGAATCACGTGGGATGGCAAGAAGAAACTGGATACGGGATCGTGGGGAGAACTCACCGCAGAGACCTTTTCTAAGCATCATAACAACAAGAATGGATTTGCGATCGTGATGGGTATCAATAATCTGTTTGTGATCGACTGCGATATTGCTAAAGCAGCAGGGACATTCCCTTCTTCTCTGCTGGAGGCAATGGACTCGTGTTGCAAGGCTGTCGTTAAGACTCCCAACGGCCTTCATTACTATTTCAGAGGCGGCGGTGAAGGGATCAGCTCGTGGTGGAAGGGAGAGCGAGTGCCTTGCCTTGATATCCTAGCGGGCCGCAAAATGGCTCTCGCGCCTCCCTCTCATTATTCAAAAGGCGATGATGTCGTGCAGTATAAATGGCAGAAGGGCGATCTTAGCAATGTTGCAGAGATGCCAGCCGATGTCATGGCCCTGTTCGCTGCTCCCTCCGCAGCAGTAGAGGCTACACCCTTTGTCTCAACAGAGGCAATCGCAGAGGCTACTATGCGGAAAGTGCTCGAGGGGATATCGCCTCTGCGGTGGAAGACTTACAAGGATTGGCTGGATATTGGTATAATTTTGAAGAACGAGGGTTTCCCTCTTTCTTTGTGGGAAGAGTATTCGCGATCAATTGGAAATTATTCCTCGACAGGATGCACAGACAAATGGAGAGGATTCAAAGAAACCGACAAAGGGATGCGGATTGGATCGCTCTATAAGATGCTGAAAGAGGACAATAAGGAACTATTCAATGAGATTTGCGCTGATCGTATTTCCTTCTATAACCGTCTCGCCAAAGCTCAGAGCCATGCAGTTATAGCTGAAACTTTCTTCAGTCTGAACCCCAACAAGTATATCTATTCTCCTGAGATGGGTTGGTTTGTTCTGAGTCCTCACAATACATATTACAATACAGAGAAAGAACCTCTTATCTGGCGAACATCTGTTAAAGATAGCCTCACCCCTTTTATCGACGAGGCCAGGGATTATTTCAGAGGAAAGCGTATTGCGGAGACAGATGAAGATAAGCAAAAGGTATATGCTAATGTTATAAAGAATCTCTATAAAGTAGAGGCAAACTTGGGCAACGCCGGATTTACAAGCGGTGTTCTTGCTTGGCTCAAAGAGTATTACTGCGATACAGGGATCTTTGAAAAGATGGATAAGAATAGAAACTTATTCTCTTTTAACAATAAGATATATGATTGCACGACGTGCGAATATCGTCCTATTGAGCCTACAGACTATATTTCCATCACCGCAGGATATGATGCACCACCTCTTGATACTCCCGTTCATCCTGTTCTACAGAAGTTCTTGAGTTCGCTCTTTGAGAATGAGAGCAAGTTACAATATGTGCTCTCAGTATTAGCCTACTCGCTCTGGGGTGTGAATAAGTTTCAAGAGTTCTACATATTACAAGGAGATAATGGAGGCAATGGGAAGTCGCTCTTAATGCTTCTAATGATGCTTTGCTGTGGGAAATATTTCGCCTCTCTTCCTTCAGCATATATCACAGACACAGAGGACAAAAGGAGCGCCCCCAAACCTGAGCTGGCAGCTGCGGTAAATGCAAGAATAGTTTCTATTGCAGAGCCAGATCACACTAAGCCAATTCAAGAGAAGTTTCTTAAAGAGAACTCTGGAGGTGATCCACAAGAGGTTCGTAAATTGCATCTTAACTCCTTTCAGTTTATCGCGCAATTCACAATCTTTATTCTTGCAAATATGTTGAAGTTTGCTAAGCCAGGTGGAGCAATTTCTCGTAGGCTGCGCTACATCAAGTTTCCTTTCGACTTTCGCCCTGAACAGCTACATAACTCTGATAATGAGAATAGTCGTCTGGCTGATCCAGAAATGGAAGAACAGTTAAAGAACAATACAGAGATTCGTGATTCGTTTATTGCTTTGCTCTTACGCACTTTTCGGGACAGTGTAAAGGGTAAGAAGGAACTCACTATGCCCCCTATTGTAAAAGAGGAGACTGAAGCCTTCTTTAACAACCAGGTCCCTATTGCTGGGTGGCTCTTGAAGCACTATAGGAGGAATGGAAACATTACAACTGATAAGTTCTCTGCTACAGATCTAGCTACTGCATATCAAGAGGATACAGGTGATTCTATGCCTGCTAAGATGATGGGAATATATCTCTCTGCTCTTGGAGTTGCTAAGAGAGGAGTAAAGGGAATAGATACTTACAGAGGATTAGTTAGATTAGAAGAAATAGAGGAGGTAGGTGGTGGTAGGGGGTCAAACCGCTAGAAAAGCTTTCAAGAAAAAAAGGGGAGGGTGAAAAAAAAATTCCTTGGAGGAAAATTAGCGGTTTCACCCCCTACCTCCCCCTACCCCCTTTTTCTCTGAATTCTATAAAAATTACGAACAATTACCATAAATTACCATAATTAGTAAGAGGACCATCTAGGCTTCATGTCCATACTACCGTCAGGATTTGCTAGCTCCGCTGCATTCTCCCACCCTATTTTCCTAAAGAGACCCTGTAGCTCAGGATTCACAGGACTAAACAGAACGGGCCACTTGTCCTCCTTTGCAATCTCCTCAATACATTTAATGAGTTTAGTAGCATATCCTCTGTGTCTGTGAGTATCGATTGTCCCTATCCGATTGATCGTATGTCCCATTACCAAAGCTCCTGTAATAAGAACTCCATCCTCATGTATAAAGTAAAGAGTGGATGGCTGATATTTGTTCATCATCCCAAAACCCATAAGAGCCTTTCCTTGAACCTCAGGTCCTTTCATTCCTATCGCTGCAGCCACAATAAGAGCAATTTTCTTCGCTTCAATCACAGTCTCCAAGAAGCCCAGCATGTGGAGGCAGTCTTCCTTCTTCATTGAACCCTGCCCTACTGCTCCTCTAAGAATATCTTGCAATGGCACTATTAGTATGTTCTCGCTCATCCTACCGGTCGCCCCACCGGCCGCGCGCTTCAATTTTGGCTACTCGAACCGAACAGAAAACAGAGTGGGGGTATTGTCATTTGCTCTTACAATCTTAAAAACCCTCTCACATTTCTCTGATCCCCTCTTGCGTTTTCTCGTGCAGAGCGAGGTTCCCTCCATTTCTTCCCACATCTTCACACAGTCCTTGCACCATCTATAAAGTAGTCGCTTTGGGAAACCGACTACTTTATTTTCACCACAGATAAGACAAGGTAGCGTCATTTTTTCTTCTCTGTTAAGAAAACAGTATTTAATATTCTAACTTGGGCCTCGGCCTTGGCCTTCGTGGTCTTCTTAGAAGCCAATCTCCCGGTTTCCGTATTTTTCACTTTGTAAGAACCGTCGGGGTTGCGTTGGATCGCGTAAGGCATTTTCTCTCTACATAGTAGAATGAACAAGTGCGAAACTCCTGCTACGGAGAGAATCGTTGAGATGTTAGAGAAGGCGCTCACGGATGAGGAGCTCTATGCCATGATGAAGGATAGCCCTGAGTTCCAGCACCTCCCGAAGCCTGCCTCTTGGTTCAAGAAGTTCGGCCTTGAGCCGATCAAGGCGCGCAATTTCAAAGAGTTCCTGGAGGAGGATGCGTGGATGCAGAGCCGCGCCAAGCCGTATCAGGAGTGGGCCGTCTTCAAGGATCCGCAGCCCGGCGGTGTGAGGCCAGTATTACCGTCGGAGGAAATCCCCGTCACAATCACTTCACGACCTGTTCCGACCTCAGAGCTATGGGGGGTCGAGGATGCAGCCAAAAAGGAGCTAGAGGCCAAAGCGGCTCTTGAAACTGCGGAGGTTCTCGGCGAAGGAGGTGCTGTCGCCCCAAAGTAAATAGTAACTCAAGAAGCCTGCTCTCTTGGGATCCTTAGTGGCCAGATCCTTCTTGTGCCGTGTTCTATATCTCTCACGCTGCTCCTTGTCATGAGTAAGAGTGTAGTCATCCATCCCCTTTGCACCGAAGTGTGTCTGCTTCATTCTTCCATTGTCTTGTAAGAATGTAGCAGTATATTTATGCTTGCCATCTGCGGCAGGCTTCACAGACACGAGCTTCATCTGTTATATAGTGTAAAAATAAGACTCCCCATTTTACAACCAATAAAATACCCAAATAGAGTTCCTAGTATAACTGGAATCATCTAGCAAGAGTAGGTTTTTTTAGCATGCGCGCCAACTCTGCAGCCTGGTCCTTGGCCTCTTTCTTCTGCTTGGATTTCGTTCCAGAGTTCAGAATCTTAATAAGACGCTTGTGCTCGGCGACGAAGTCCTTGAGTTTCATCTAGCTAAGGTCATCATATTTCCGTAGCCCCTCTTCATCGGAGCCTTGAGTTGAGATGCAGCGCTGGGAGTCCCGCGGATGATCGCTGTCCTCTCCTCGACAGATAATTCTCTCCCAGCCTTATCTGTGAATCGGACAGTAGCGGCCACCTCCTTCTCGGTAGGCTCGTGATACTGCCTCTTCGCTAAACCGCTGAGAGCATTCTGGATTGTCATCGGCGCAACAGGGGTCGGCTTCATCAGCTCTGCCTTAAGATGCTCCTTGCGCTTCTCATCCATCGCGGCAGTCACCTCCTCCTTGCTGTAGCCCTGGGTCATCAGATGCTCAACCTTCTTGTCATAGAGGTCTTGTTTCATTGTGTCGCGGTAAGAGGAGACAGCATCATACACCTCATCGCGCACCTCAGAGGGAGCAGCCTTGGCAAGAGCGCCCTGATCCGCCATTATCCCAGATAAGGCCAGCTCGAAGCCGTTGAGAAGACGCGGGGGCATGATGATCCCTCCCGCAGGTGTGATCGTCTCATTCTGCAGAGAGTAATTCACCGTAGGGACGAAGTCGGGGCCCCTATAGACACAGGGCAGCTCGGGGCCAACAATAAAGGGCTTACGTCTCCGTGTTCCATTGGGGTTGTTGTATTGAACCTTCTCAAAGGTTCCCTCGAGGAAGAGTCCCTCGGTTTGGAATGCCGTATTCACTACATTCTGGGTTGAGGGGCCATTTGCAGGATTGTAGAGCGGTGCGACTTTGATGGGCTGCCCCGTGAGCCTTGCGATTAAGACATCATCCTTCATTGTGTTCTAAACCTAAATAACATTTTAACGGAAGAAGATGCTATCCAGAAGAGCATTTCCACTGATTTTCTGAGGGACTTGGACTATCTTCTCTCGGATAGTTTCAATAGGAACAGCCACGGGATGCGGGACAAGTCTATCAACAGGAACTTCCTTATAGACTGTTTTGGGTAGAATACCGATCAGATCAGCTCTGAAGGCCTCTAGATCTCGCATGGTCACATACTGGGTCACGGGCGGCCGCTTCTTCGCGTATTTAGATTCGGAGGCGATCTTGAGCTTCTCTTGCTTCCTTGCCTCCTTGGCCTCGTCTGTCTCGCGCTCGAGTGTTTCTCTGCGCATCTCGCGCGTCTTCTTCAGACCCTCGAACATCTTTGCCATCGCTTCCTTCTTCTTGTCTGAGAGAACCTTCTTCACTTTAGGGGGCGGATCAGTTGCAACCTCTTGTCCATCAACTGGCGTCACCTCTAGGGCAGCAGGGGTGGCAGCAGGTGCCGTGGCAGCAGGGGCGGCAGCAGAGGCGGCAGCAGGGGCGGCGGCGGCAGTAGTCTTTGTCATCTACGATAGCATGGTAATTTTATCGTAATGATCCGCCTCAGTTAAGAGCAGATTAAATAATTTACACTTGCGGGTGGGCCTGCTCCAGCCAACGAGACGAGCACAGTGAATGAGCCATTTGAGACAGCATTAATAGCAGGCATGTTTGTTCCTGCAACGCCTGGTGAAACCGGAGCAATGAGAATAATAGATGTAGATTTCACATTGGAGTTAGTAATCGTCGTGTTGCTGCCCGTAAGAGCAGAGTTCCCAATAAACCCAGAAGGGAGACCTGCGGACGTGAGGGACGCGCCAGCGCCGAGCCAAGACTGATAGACACCTGTGGCGGACATTTCTACTTAGGGAGATTTTATTCTATTCACTCTTTACAACCATTGTTGAAAGCATCGCGGCCAACTCGGCCTTATGAACGACCATCGTGGAAACATGAACAGCCAAAATCGTAGTATAGGCAGCCTTAATCTCAGGTGTTGGGGCAAGCTCGACTGATCGGGTGTATTCATCTATCTTGTGCTGGGTGCATTGAACCATATACGCCTTGCGTGATAAATCCATTCTACATAGACCAACTATTTTATGCGATAAGAATTCCCCTCCAATACAAGTGATTGGCAGCATCCACCGTTAGAATACCAACTCCTCCTGTGGTGCTATCTGTTATACTAACACCACCATACCCGTGTAAATCTACGGTTAAGCCAGTGCATTTCATCATAAATTGAGTGGCTGAGTTCATAAACAAACGGTCGCCGCTCTGGAAGTTCATACCGTAGCCAGCCGTTCCGTAGTTTGTAAAATACATTGCTTGATAAGAGTTTGCGTAGAAGTTATTACCTCCAAAGTTGAAGTTGCCAGGAGCATTGCCACCTATGTCTGTATGCGGGTCAAAATACATATCTTGGGTTCTTGATTGGACAAATACATAGGTATCTCCTATTAAGTTCAGAGAAGCACCAGAGCCTGCTTGATTTTTGATCGTGAAATCTCCAGAGTTTGATGAGTTGATAGTTAAAGCACTACCATTTATTGCGTATGTTCCCATATTCAGAGCAGAGGTGGCTGTCCCCACCCACGAGCCGCCACCACCACCTACAGCTGCACCATTCAACGAG
This sequence comes from Chloridella minuta, assembly GCA_032273045.1. Classification (NCBI taxonomy): domain Eukaryota; class Xanthophyceae; order Mischococcales; family Pleurochloridaceae; genus Chloridella; species Chloridella minuta. The sequence goes on along the minus strand of JAUKPQ010075107.1, from coordinate 10,694 downwards.
GACACTTTTACATCACCAGTGAAAACCGCACGAGGGGCGACAGTGATGCTACTTAATGCCGTCATTGTAATTGCTCGGTTCGCAACAAGCGATAAATTATTCAGAGGGTTGCCTGATATAGTTGATGTGAAAAGAGTTGTAAAGGTGCTTGTCACTGTGCCACTACCATTCGTATAGGCTACTCCATTTATCGAGGAGAGGTCCGTAATAGCCTTCGCAGAAATAGACGACACTGTGAGGGCAGATGGGATACTTGCCGCGGGTGGATACGCCGCGCCATTAATAGAAGACATATTAACAATAGATGAAATAGAAGCGTATCTTGTATTGATCGTTGAGGCAGTCAGACTCTTCTTAAAATCTGCAGTCCCGCTGAAATTTGTATTTGAAGCTCCCACATTGAACTGTGGTGTTGAAAAACTGATTATAGGACTTTGAATATCTGTTAAAGTAGAGCAATAGAGCGTGATATTTGAGCCGGACGCTATTAATGCTGTATTGGCAGCGACTAAGGCTGCATTGCCTTTTGAAATCACATTTATCTCGGATGATGCTATAATTGCAATGTTTCCAATATCTAAAAAAGTTGGCACTGTTACATTACTACCTGCTAATATCCACCAGTTCTTCGCGACTGCGATCGTCGAGGTGGCCATATCTAATTAGCACCCAATGTTTTTGGAAAGAAGATTCCCGTCACATACCATTTCGTATGTAAGGCTGGAGGAGGCCCAATAACTCCTGGCAAAGCCATCGCTCTACAGTTTGCGAACCAGTTTCCTGATCCATTCACGGCTGGTGTTACATAGCACCCAGTGAGTGTAAGATTGTATGCATCCAGAGTGCCATCAAATCCTGCGAGCGAAAACACGGCATCGTAGCATGCATATTCAAAACCACCTGTGGGACTATCAGAGTTGGTGAAGTTGGCCACACCAGTCGTGTTTGCGTAGAGGATGCCTGTGCTGTCCCAGAAGTCGCCGCCGCCTGTATCAACTGTGATACAGCGCATGCGTCTATTTACAAACGTTGTTGCGGTTGATACCACGTTAGTGTAGAGGTATCCTTGCAGATTCATCGTGCTTGTGGTAATATTTGTCTGCGTTGTTGATAGATTAATTGTATCAGTAGATTTAATATTTGTTGTGGTTGTTGATATACTAACCAAAGATGTTGCGGTGTTAATTGCATTCGTTGTCATGTTGATCGCATCAGAAGAGTTGATATTTGTGATGCCTGCCAGAATATTAATAACTCCAGGGGGTATGGCTGTGTAGGTGAATGTTAAAGAGCCATTCTTGGTGGCAATAGCCCCTCCTCCCGACACAGTGATAACCGTGCCTGTTAGATTTGCTACATACGAAGAGCCACCGCCGCCTCCTCCAGAAGATGAGGCGTCTGCGATTGAGTAGCCACCGCCGCCGCCGCCAAAATAGCCGCCACCGCCACCACCGCACTGATAAGAAGGTATGCCACCTTGATTTCCTGAACCAGGCGCACCGAACTCGGCAGCAGTATTGAAACCTTGTCCGCCTGCCCCTACAGCGGTTTGTGTTCCTGCACCTCCTCCTGTTGGACCAGCAGCACTTCCAGAGTGGTCTGTGCCCTGTCCGTTGTCTCCAGTAGTTCCACCACCATTACCAGCGTTATTATCGCCAAAGGCACTTATTGCTGCGCCGCCGCCACCGCCTGCTGCTGTAACAACATCTGCTCCTCCTCTGCGAATAGCAGTGCGACCTCCTCCATTTGTTCCATTCTGTCCCGTTCCATTACCTGCTGCTCCGCCGCCATAGAGTGTAGTCGCTGATGGAGTATTTCCACCGCCAGCACCCACCATAATGGTGAGAGTTTCGCCTGGTGTCACAGCGAGAGTTCCTGATACAGAACCACCCTTGCCTGGTGTAGAGTATGTGCCACTTGTATTCGCACCACCGCCTGCTCCATACATAGTCGTGATTTCAATTGAATAGACCCCTGCGGGCACAGTAAAAGTCTGGTCTGCTCCCGTGTAAGCATAGCTCACAGTAGTAGGTGGAGGGCTCGTCGAGGCTGCCTGAATATTGAGTCCTGTTGTGCTTATGGACATCGTTGGGTTGCCATTGATTAGAGGGACTGTCAAGTTTGCAATAGTCGTATTTGCTACAGTCACAGTGGTTGCCAAGAAGTTCGTGGCCTGAAAGTTCAGAGTGCTGATAGAAGGCGAATCAAGATGAGTCTGATTCTTAACAATCGGTGTATTAAGATTTATAGAGGTGCCAGATGCTATAGTGGTAACAGGTGCGGTAATGTAGGCAGATGTCCCCGCGGTTACAATTGTGCTGAAACCTGTGGTAGTATTCAACTGATTTGCAGCAAGTAAATTAATGGTAGAACCCCATTGGTTCAAGCTCGTCCCTGTAGAGATGTTAATGGTTGAAAAGTTAAGCAGATTGAGAGCCTGCGTTCCATTATTAAAACCTGTGATCGTGCTTGTAAAGATTGTAGAAGTGTAGAGGTTGTCAAAGTTCTCTGAAAATTTATTAAAGACAATATCATCTACAGTAAGAGATGAGATATAGCCTGTCTTTGAGATGTTCAGATTTGAACTATTCACATTAGAGAAGTTATTGATTGATCCAGTTCCAGCCCCATCTATAAAAGGCGTGTTCTGCATGTAGATGGATTTCACATTGCTCATCAGAACATCTCTGGCTGGCATCCCAATGGGAGTTGTTATAAAGATACTCAGATTGCTATATTGCCCGCTAGTGAAATTACCATAGTTTGTAATATTATCCACATAGAGGGTGTTCTGGATACTGGTTCCAGCCGCGCCATAGAGGTAGTTTGTTCCAGCGAAGGTGGGAACTATGGTAGGTGGCGACCCTGCTGTAATCGTATTTGCGACTGCTCCATAGATATTGTTAGTTCCAATAATGGCTGTAATCGGCGAAATAGGACCTGCATACATCAAGTTCGCACCCGCAGACAACTTAACAAGACCTGGAACTGTCCCATACGAATACGCGGTGAGGTCTATTTCACCGTTTGCGAATAAGGCAGATGTCACCTCTGCAGGAGGCGATGGTGTTAGACCCTGTCTGGCCACAAGACTCACGAGACCTCCACGAGGGATGTAGCCTATCGGTGTGCCAGGGGTTATTAGACCATAGTTCCCCTTTGCTTCTACAGTAACTTGTGAAACGGTCACGGCAGGGTTAAGAGGTGTAGCGACATCTGCAGTAATATTTACAATACCGCCAAGGCCTCCTTTTCCACTAATACTCACAGTGCCATAACTCGCATAATCTGCTATAGCACTTCCCACATCTGCGGTCTCTGTGATGCTGAATTTGCCGCCCACTGTCAGATTTGTGTTGTAGATATTGCCTGTCACATTACCTGTTAGATTGCCCGAGACATTGCCCGAGACATTGCCTGTCAGATTGCCAGTGATGCTTGTAAAGTTACCTGTAGTGGCCCCGATCGTGCCGACGCTTGTGATATTGTTATTATTCATGTTGAGCGCACCTGTGAGACTTGTCGCGCCTGCATTCAGAGTGTCTGCGGTTGCCGCGCCTGCCTTGAGAGCGCCTGTAGATACGTAGATAGATGAAAGCGAGTTTGCTCTGATGTCGCTTGCTGTGAGAGCGCCTGTAGATACGTATATAGATGAAAGCGAGTTTGCTCTGATGTCACTTGCTTGTATCACGCCTGTTGAGACGTTGATGGTGGATAAGGAACGAACAGCAATAAGATTATTGCCGCTCAGATCTACAATGCCACCAGGTAGATTATTCTGTGAGTTGTATGTTTCCACTACAACTCTGTTTCCAGCGTAGAGATTTAGGTTAGAAGAGCCCGCTACTGTAAGATTTCCAGCCAGAGCCTGAAACGAACCCTTGCCGCATAAAATATTTGTCTCATTTGCAGTTGTTCTGCCTGTATCTGGGTCTCTGTTATCTATAAGCATTTGTCCGTTATTCAGGAACTGTCCAACATTTGTTGCTCTTAGTGTGAGATTGCTGGCATTGATGTTGATGTTGCCGAATGAAGAGACGGTTATGTTTGCAGTATTAAGAATGTTGATTCTCTGTGTGCCATTATAGAATCCTGTGATCGTGCTCACATAGAGAGTAGAAATATTTGCGGCATCAAAATTACTATCTCCTTCATTTGCTAATCCCGCTGATGTTGAGAGTAACTGTCGGGTAGTTGCAAGACTTTGATTACCAGCCCAGAGTGCTCCACCAAGTGATGGTTGAGGAGACCACATTCTTATTCTTATTTAGGAAATAATTTAAGAATCTTTATAGATAAGGGGGGAGGCCATAATCGATCGCAAATTCGATATTCACATTTGCAGAGAGAGGTAGGGTGAAGGGTTGGTTATTGTCGTCACGCATCTCGATATTAACAGCATATATCTCATCTGGAACAGGGTGGGCCTCGCCTCCGTTGTAAGAGCCAATAAACTGGATCACGCCGAATGAAGGGACATCCACATTGATCACGGCGATTAGATTCTTGCGCCCATAGTTTGCCAGACCCTGGTTTCCAACAAGCGTTGAATACAGATAGATATTCTGGGTATAGACTAAGCAAGGATAAGAGTCGTGGGGGACGACTCCAGTTGAGCCAGTAATCTTTGCTACGCCTGTAAGATTGGCAATCTTGTTGGAAACAGCGGCTCCAAAACTCAGAGGAGGCGTGCAGATGCCAGAAAGGGCATATCCTAGTCTCATGTTGAGAGTTGTGCCAAGAACATAGGGCTGCTGTGATACAGTTGTGTTAAAGTTGTATGTCATGATGTTGAGTGATACTTGAGAGGCTTGAACAATAGGGTCTAGGAAGCCAGCGTTTGCATAATACTTGCCTACTCCATTGCCATACCACTGAATATGCTTTCTTGTTGAGTCGTAAGAAAAAGTAACTCCCCCAGAGACCCAGAGTGTATTGTAGGTTACATCGTCTCCACCAGCGGAAGCAGCTAAGTTGAGTTGAGTAACAAGAGCAGCGGGGTCAGTAAAATTAATATTTTTTTTGTAAGCGGTAAAGCCAGCAGGAGGCTCATATAAGTCGGGGTAAAGGCGGACAGCCTTGAGGTGCGTGCTATTCGGAACGGTCGTAGCATCAGGAAGTTCATAATAATAGAAGACGAGTTGGTAATCTGGGATCTGTATTTGCACGTTCGGAATGGTGGCACGGAGTAAGTGTAGTTGCTTGGCATTCAAGATGGCTACGCCCAGATTGTTATTGAAACTAGAATATGAGTTCGCTGATCCTCGAGTCGGATCGGCGAAGGCATCCAGAGAAAAACGATCAGGAGTATTCAGCGTATTCAGACGTGAAAGGGACATTCTATTTAGACAAACTATTTTAATATGTTAGCGCCAACTCTAAAGAAACAATCGCAGAGTTGGGAATTGTGTAGGGGGCTCCTGTATCCGTAAGCATCCGAATCTCTATTTCATAGATTTGATCGGATATCTTAGTGAGAGGGCAGTAAAGAGTAGAGTTATAGAAGGTCACGCCAAGATTGGATGCATTCATAGGCACGCAAGCTAAGAGCTGTGTGTTCGTGATGCTGTCGTATGTCGCGCCACCCACAAAGTCTGCGTAGAGGCTCACGGTATTAGTATAGACAAGATCTGCATAAGTATCTGCAGTATAGACTGTTGTGAATTGAGGGCTTGTAATACCTATGAGTCCTGGAGCTGTAACAGGAGCTTCAGATCCTACTGAATCAAACATAATCGGTCGCAGACGATTCAATAGACTTCTTTGAACACCATTTACAGTATTATCTACTATAGCGATAATAGACTTGAAAGCACCATCCCACACAAATCCAAGTCTGAGATTTAGAGTTTTGTATAAGATATAAGGCATACCAGACATAGAAGCACCAACCACAGCTGGGAAATCAAGGCTTCGTGTTACTCCTGAGATTCCTGCACTTAGAATTCTTAGCTGTTCTGCTTTCGTCGCAATATTAGGATCATTAAATCCTGCTATTAGATATCTCCTTGCGCCAATATTTATTGCAGGACTTGTTGCTGTAACGGATGCATTATTGCCAGTCATTCTAAAGCGGTTAATTTGTTCATTGAATGAGAATGTAATGTCTCCAGGAATGAAGAAGTTGCGCATAAGGATTGCACCAGATAAATCTGTTCCTCCATTATTCGTATCATATGCGGGATCGCGCAAAGAGCACTTCTGAAGTTCTGTCAAGGCACTTTGATAGTCACCAAACGTTCTATTGAGGCCATAAGTTGTATATGGATACTGAGCCTGCTTATAAGTCGAGTAATCAAATAACTCTTCTTTGTAATAAGAGGGAAGAAGCCTATTCATATATAGATTACTTGTAGAGGGTTGTTGAATTATTTTTGAGGCATTTGTTGCGGTGATCGTCCCAATAGAAACGGGAGGAGTGTCATAATTATAGACTGTAGCTATATTCGTTCCGTATGCTGCATCTGTAACATTATAATAGCCGCGGAACGCGCCAGAAGCAGCATTTATAGTTCCAAGATTAAAATCAATTGTATCTGTTACGTTTGTAGTCCATGTAGCAGAAGTGTAAGTGGCCGTGCCTGTTGTCGCATTCACGACTGTAAAAGAATTAGGAGGATTTACTTGAAAAACACTAAAAGTTCCACTGTATCCTGCAGGGGTTATTCCTGAGATAACAACCTGAGATCCTACAGCAAGTCCTGTAATAGAACCAGTAGCATAGGTTACATATCCAACACTTGGTTGTGATGGAAAAGCAAACGTGATACCACTTGTAGTAAGAGGTGTTGTGATAACTCCTGTGGTTGCAAAAGCGGCATTAGAATATCCAACAACTCCAGGAATAGATAAAGAGATAGTTCCAGAGTAGCAGAAAGGCAATCTGTAATACCAGAAGGTGCATTCATTATCTGGAATGTTAGTCACTGCATTCGGAATAGATGCGCGCAGCAATTGGATAGATTTTACATCTAGAAAAGGTCTGGCGATCGCAACTCTGAAACTATTAAAAGATTCTTCTTGAATTCCAAACTGTGCTTGAACTGTAGATAAATCACTATCAGAAGAGATATTCACTCGCTCTGGCTGATTCAGAAAAGAGTGGAATGCTGGTTTCTTCTTAGAAGATGAATTCTCTTCAAGATTGCCAAGCAAAGAATCAAGCCTCTCCCAGAAAGTCTCTACTGATCGGATAGGTGCTCTCACCTCTTGGTTGGCAGGCAGCTCTAATTTGTCCGTAAGTGCGTTGATTTCTGTATTTACAGAGGTCACCTGTATTTCATCAGCGGGTTCCATCTAATAGGGATTTATAAATTACCTTAGATGAATTACACTCTTACGCTCCCTGCACTCTCACTGCCCCCGCAGCGGCCTGGATAAAGCGGAGAGCAACTAAGCCGAGGGTGGGGGTCACGGTCACAGCAGGTCCGTTTGTTACGACGCAAACCAGCTGAGAGCCACTGGCTCCACTGAGCGAGATGCCATCGACCGCGAGGGGGTCCGCATCTCCCTTCACGTTCTGGAAGCCATACGCAGGAACGAAAGAATCTGCGTAGTTGAACTTCTGGACACCCTCATAGCCGCTAGAGGCCTGGGCAGCGACAGACGGCGCAGCCGCGTTGGTCGTCTGGGCCCACGTCACGCGGTTGATCACAGATGAGGCCTCATTGAGAGCCGCAGAGCCATACGCTAATGCCGTCATGTTCCAGATGGACGCATCACCCTCCGCGGGGATCTGCGGATAATACATGGAGCCCACGCGCCACTGCACCTTATTTGTCTGGCAGTGGGAGAAGCAAGACTGCGAGGGGAACGCCGTGCTGGCCAGGAGCGAAGTCGTCTGCTGCAGCAGAAAAGTGCGCACAAGGTGGTTCGTCGCGCGTGAGACAACGATCGAGTTCTCAACAAGAGCCGACGCAGAGGCCGCGATCGTGCCTGAACTCGTCATGATGGTGCTCTCGAACGGAAGGACGAGGCCCTGCTCATTCGGATCATTGGCGACGCGGGCAAGGAGGTTCATGTATTCAGGGTGTCCAACCACGATATCATACTCGATATAGACTCCTGCAAGGGAGAAGTCAGCGTCCGTGTTGGCGAGCGTGTTCTGGAACATGATCTCCTGGCGAGAGCCCGTGTAGAGCGTCAGGTTGATCTCACCGAGCACTGAGAGCGGGAGATACTGCTTCATGCGGCCGACACCGCTGATGAGGCCCAGAGGAAGCGAGCGCTGCTCTCCGCCGAGAGGGTTTGCCGTTGTCGCAGCGGCAGTCGTGCGAGCACCGATGGCGGCGCAGTTGCCTGAGACGTCAGCCCACGCGCCAGAGTAAGCCTGGGATGTCGGGAACGTGATCGTTGTGATAACCGGGCCCGTGTTGAGATCGTTGTTGAGGAGCTCAAAGCCGCAGAAGCTGCCACTCGTCTTATACCAAGCCGCAGAGCTAGCAAGCTTCACCTCTGCGTTGGTGCATTTCGCGGCCTGCGCATTGTCCTCGAGCATCTGGCCGTTGAGAGAGATCTGCATACGCGTGAAGGGGTGGCCATCATCCGGAACCTCAGAGCCCGTGCCCGTCGTCTTCATGTTATAGACGATCGCGACTGATGAGGGGTCTAAGAGACCACCCTGGTCTGCAATTACAAACTGCACCTGCTGCGAGCCACCATTAGCGCCAGCAGAGCCGTAAGTCACGCCAGTCTGGGGGGCGGCACGCACGCGGCGTCTAGCCGTTAAGATTGATGAGCGTGTAAGGCCCTGGACTGAGGCAGCGCGGGGAACAACTTCCTCCATCGGGAGACCATGGGCACTCTGCACAAGGGACGTCATTGTATATTTATAAGAAACATTATAAATATCCAAGTATTAAACCATATTTACTTTTGGTCAGAAGCTTCCTCCAGTTTCTGGATACGTTCCTTAGACCTCTCATCATCCGTAGGCTTCTTCGGGCGTTGGATCTGCTTGCCAGTGTATTTCAGAATAGAAGACACGCTCATCCCTGATGTTGATACTACGCTCTTGAAGACAGAAGGATTAGTAAGCGGAGAGGCTTCTTTGCTATTTAGTAATCTCTCAAGGCCGAGATGCATCGCATTCTTTGGCCTATAAGGAGGCTTAGGCATTCTACTATAGATAAACATATTAATCTGAATCAGAAGAACTTGAGGAATCAGAATCAGATCCAGAATCATCTTTTTTAATAACCCTGTCTGAGCCGAGGCTAGCCTCGAGATCGAGGAGCCGCTTGGGTCTTGGGATCGGGGTAGAGAATTGTTCCGTCCATCTTGCATTCAGAGGTCGCCGTGTATCCATCACCATAAAGTTGTATGCCTTCTTCTGCATTATCCGATCATAGATATGTATGAATTCATCTTTAGTCATATCACCCGCGAACTCCTCTGCAATCTTCTCTAACTCAATCCGAGACATCTGGGCCAGGATGATCGTGGTTAGATTATTTCTCACTGTAGGAGTTGAAAAGCCGCTGGAGCGATAGACCTGGCTGCAAAACATCACCGTTGCGTTCGCTTCATGTCTGGATGTTAGGATAAGTTTCTCTAGAGGACTAGCTTTAGTATTTAATCTCTTCATCAGAGCAGCGCCAACAAAATCATCAAAGCAGATAAGAGTATTCATTGGAGGCTTGTTGCGCTCTAACTTCTCGAGCTGATGCGCTCGCAGATCATCTAGATACTTCTCAAAATCCACAGGATCAAACTCTTCCAGAACCAAAGAATTCTTGATCGGCAACTTCTCAAAGATATGCTTTGCATCCAGAGTGCCGATATAAAATAGAGCTTCATCAAATACACTCTTATGCTTGGGGCCGTATGTGAAACCCTTAGTTAGAAGTGTGTAGAGGATAGACGATTTACCAGAGCCACAACGTCCAAGCAAAAGAATATTGGCCGGAATCTTAGGAAGATCCTTGTAGTTAATCTTATCAAGCCGTCTATCCTTCGGCTTCTTTTCTGCAGGCATAACCTCTATGTTAAGCTCCTTAGACATCTCTAATTAAGAGATTAAATTATATACGTTAAGAGTAGCTATATATGTTAAAAAATCTTGGCAGGATGATCTGGAGCCACAGCCGTGATATGAGAGTGTTGAATTATCCCGAAGCAATTATCTACGAAATCTATACGGCAGAGGGGTATCTATATATGAAATACTGCAAAAAGAAGAATGAATACTCTGTTGATAAGATAAGAGATAACATTTGCAATGAACTCTATTACTCTAAAAGTGAATCTTTGCAGCCTGAAACGCCTCGTAATATTCTTTCTTGAGATCGTTAGAGTATTCATCTAATGCGTAGAAGATGGCCGAGTAGTATTGTCTTTTCTCAGCTTGAGAGTTCTCATCTGTGCCTTCGTAGATAGCATTAAGAACATCGATCACATCTTGTGGCGACTCCAGAAGCTTCTGCTTTGTATCTATCCCACTCTTTGCAATACGGTTCAGAAGCTTAACATAAGCTTTTACAGAGTTCTGTGCAAGAGGCTTTCCAGAGTATCTGCTGATCTTAATGTGGGTGAGCTTCTCGAACGGCATCCGGGTATCTAAGTTATCCTGTGAAAATTATTTAATTCAAATTTTGCACGGCGGCTCTTGCTTAAGATGTAGTGCTCTTGCGTGTATCTTGCGCGGCTCTTGCGCGTGAGCAGATTCACTAAATTGAATAAAAGTCTAATAAAAC
>JAUKPQ010074997.1:0-21366 GCA_032273045.1 Chloridella minuta | reverse complement strand
GAGCAATTAACTTGTACAACTTCTTGGCATACTCTCTGCGTTCTTCTGCAGGGTTGGCTGCAATACTCATAGCACGGGCATAACGCAACATAGTACTAGACAATTTTTCAGGATCGGCATTTTCTTCAGCCAACCAGTCGCCACCTGCTGACCGGAATTCAATGTAGCCGTTTTGTATATGAGCACTGGTGTATTTGCCGTCACCTACACCTTTTTGTATTTCTCTGTGTGCTAGCTCTAACAGGCCACTTTGCATAAGCTTCATGGCTCCTGCAGGGTCGGCACGACCACCTTTGATATTTTCACGGAACTTGCTCATTGCACTCTTGGTATAAGTGTTGGCTTCGCGTCCAAACGATTGTAGCACGTATTCGTCACCTAGGAATAGAATAAGTTTCAAGTAGTCAACATCACCACCTTTGAATGGCACACTAACGCCCATGTGTAGACCTGTACTGCTGTTGGTATAACAGTTGCCCTCTGGACTGTTGGCCCAGTCGGTTACTTGTTCTAGTTTTTCCAATGCTTGTTCTAACGGCAATGGAGGACTTACTATTTCTAGTCCAAAGTCTTCACTGTCGTCGGGTTGTAAACTAGAATCAGGTTCTACAATCCACAAGCCTTCTCGGCGTGGGGTGCTGTGATAGTTGCTACTCACTTTGACTGGCATGTCTATGGCACTTTGTAGGCTATCGCCAATCTCGTCCCATTCACGACTTCCGCCATTTCCGTTGCCGCCGGTCATGTAAGGCCAGTCTAGATCATAACTGTTGGCCACATCGCTCATCCAGCGTAGTCCAGCATCGTCAAAGAAGCCCGAATCGTCATCAATTTGATAATTGTCACGGAAGTCATCTAGTGCGGCATCCCAATTGGCACCTTCCTTACGAACTTCATCAGCTACTAAATCATCTAACAGGCCTTCAGCTTCGTTCTGTGCATCTAGGTATTGGTCATAAAACGGGTTGGCTTCTGCGTATGTTTGTTGTTCTTTACTGCTTGTAAACTTAGGTGCCTTTTCGCCAGCTCGGATAATGTCATTCATTTCATCATCGGTTAAATCCAATAATGCCAACTGTTTTTGAATTTCGTTGTCAAGATCCCAATCGCCTTCATCTACTAGAACTTTACGAATCAAGTCTTCTGCTTCTTCTCTAAAGTCTTTGTACATTTGCTCGTCGTACCACTCATAGTACTGTTCGTCAAGTCCTTCTTGTAGGCGTGCTTCTTGCCGTTGTGTCAAGCCACCGTATTCACCATTGTTAAAAAAGTCTATAATTTGTTGGATACTACGGCAACGTTCATCAGCATCATAGTCGGGTTCCATATCGCTACCGTCATCGTCACCGCTGGTGGTATCACGGAAGATCATCTCTGCTTCAAAACCAGCACGGATGCCTTTGGCTGCATCACTGTTGGCCCACTTTTGTAGGGCTGACGGCGACATTTTGACTTCGTCTAGTTGCTCAACTGATTCTGCCACTTGTTGACGCTTGAATAGTTGATACGATCTTACATATTCCTGTTCTTGACGTGTTAGTTCTCGCCCTAATTTGTGCTTGGCCATAATAAATCGATAGTACTGTTCGCCGTCTTTGTCTTTGTTGACAGGAGTTTGAATTGTTTCGTCTACATTGTAGGTAGGATCTGTTTTAAATTTAGCTAATTCTAAACTTAATTTTTCAAACAGGCCATTGGCATTGGCAATTTGTGGATGTCCTTGACGATCCGTTTTTAAGTTTAACTTGTTGGCTTCTTTGCCCACTTGTCCAGGACGAATGTCCTGTGTAAGAGCCATGCTATAACGTGGATCCTTGGCCTGCTTCTTGGTGGGAATATATCCGCTTGCATTTTCTTTTTGTATCTTTTTTTGCAGTTGATATAAATTACTTAAATTTTGACTGTTAGGGTTGCCGCCTTGAGCACGAATAAAGTTGCGTAATTCTTGATTCAATTCATCTTGAACTCCAGCACGAGTCATCTTTTGTACAGTCTGTGCTGTACGTCCTACATCCTGTGTGGTTTTGAGCATTTGTCCTGTGCTACTGCATCCAGGTGATCCTGCTATACAAGCTGCTGCTGCAACGCCAGCGGCTTTCTCTCGCCAGCCTTCATCAATATCATTGTTGTTGTCAAATAATTCTGGATGTAGTCTAGCGTAGTCACGCATAAGTACACCAGCTTGGGCATTGGCTTCATTTTCCCACGGACTCCCGGTCTCACCAGCATCGGGTCCCATACGTGAACCATCACGTTCGTGTTGATGTTTGTGCGTGAGTTCATGTGCCACTGTGCGCAACACATCCATGATATGTCGTTGTCCAAAAGCCACTTCCAACACCTGTGTGTCGTCGTTATAACGTCCAAATGTCTTGTGTACCACAGACCATTGCGGGTCGCGTCGTAATTTAATTGTTGGCAACTGATCAATCTTTAATTCTTTTGTACAAAATTCAATAAAGTCCCGTAGTATTTCTTCGTCGGTGGGTGCAGGTACATCAGCTTCAACAGTAATTTCAGGTCGGTTGATCTGTTCATCTTCGTGTTTGAATCCGTAAGTGAATACACTGCCGGGCTTTTTTCTTTCTTTAAGACTTAATTCGCGACTCTTGGCTTCGGCTCTGGCATCATGTAATTTTTGTAGTACACCTTGCGAGCGTAGCATTTTAAATGCCAAATTCTCTGGACCAAATTCTCCGTGTGCTTCCAATCCTGTTTGGCGCATGCGTTTGACTTTACGGGCCATGCGATCCAGCCCTGCAAGATCGCCCTGCTTGACAGCACGTTCAATTTGATGTCCAACAGTTTCAAATTTACTTTGGGTACTAACATCGTCCACATTGGACTTGACACGGCGCGGGACCTGTAACCATTTATTATGCAATACAGAATACATGCCCTGACTAATTGGTGGCTTGTCAGCAGATTCTACATATAACTCAACATCGGCACCGCCAATGGTGATATTGTGTGTTTCGTTGTACTGGAATTTTTTAGCATCAAACAATTCGCGGTACACTGGATCTTCGGGTTGATCTACTACTAAATGTAAATCAATATCAGAATTGGGTGTGTAAGTGTATGCAGCATTGCTGCCGCTGATTGTGATGTCTTTAAGATCTAAATCTTTAATGCCTAATGATTCTTTAAAATCCTCGGCTATAGTAAGCAATCGTTCACGTACTTCAGGTTTAAGATGTTCATCTTTTTCCCATATGCGAGGATTTAAATGATCATTAAACTTGACAGCATCGTCAAGATTGTAGGCGTCTAGTTCTTGAATATTCATAGTGACTAGTATTTAGCTGTATTCAGCCTGGCTGGGAATCCAGGATTCCCAGCGTTGCCACTAATTATTTGCTTTCTGCTAATGTTTCTGTAATGGGTTCTGCTGGTTCAGGTGCAGTGGATAAATTGACTTGAGCAACATCTACAGCTGCTGCCACTCCTGCTGGATTATTAGAAGCTATTTCGTGCAGGTCTTTGTACAGTTTGTCCTGATTACCGTAGTCAAACACATAGGTACCTGTGTGCTTGAGCAACACACGCTTGTCTACCCAGACTTTCCCACCAATGTCACGCCAGTTTTCGCAGAACGTCCAGTCTTCACTGTAGTAACGATTTTCACGTACTGCTGTGTCAAAATAGGTTTTCATGTGCGGGTCTAATTCTCTGGGCAAACCAATGTCATTGATAAAGGGTTTAACCGCTGGATGTGCATTGAGTTTTTCAAATACTTCACGTTTGATCAACAAAAAGCCAGTGCCAGTTTTGGTAACTTCCTGCAGACCGTCTGGGCCTGTTTCTGCACCGTCAAATCCGTTTACACACCATTTGATTGGCAAGGATTTCATTGGATATAAACCACCAATCACATCCACGTCACGATTCAACAACACCAATAAATGCCACGGCTCCCAACCAATGTCAGCGTCAATAAACATCAAATGTGTGCTGTCGTTGTTGTGCAAGAATTTAGCTGTGAGAGTATTACGGGCACGACTAATTAAACTTTCATTTACCATGGTTTCAAGAGTCCAATCAATGCCCAATTGCCGGCAAGAATTACTCCATTTAATAAAACTCATAAAACAACTTTCTGTCAGTTGCCCGCCATAACACGGTACCATGATATGTACTTTGGTTTTTCTTAAGTTATCGATGTTAACTTGAATTTGTTGTTGTTGTGGTTCTGTCATGCGTTCCTCTAGTAAAGTGTCTGATATTTACTAGAGTATAACAGGCCTGGTTATTTTTTACGACCTTGACAGTGTGCTCGTTGGCTAAATCCTTTGGGATTGGCACAGTTGATGCTGCTCTTGTATTTGTTGCTCCATTTTTCATCAATGTAGTCTGCATCTTCAGCCACAACAGGTGCAATGATTTGATCGAATTGTTTGACCACATTAGCAGCCAAGGCAGGATTAGTTTGAGTTTGCGGATAAAGACTCATTACTAATGCAGTCTTTCTTTTGTCGTTTAATGTGGGCCAGGCTGAACGTATTTCT
The DNA here is from genome assembly GCA_032273045.1 of Chloridella minuta. Lineage (NCBI taxonomy): Eukaryota > Xanthophyceae > Mischococcales > Pleurochloridaceae > Chloridella > Chloridella minuta. Next base: position 16,858 of record JAUKPQ010074997.1, on the reverse strand, counting down.
GTAGCACTGGTCAAGCCCGGTCCAAACTCTACTGTGGGCAAATAAGTCATGTAAGTGTGTTGTCCAAACGGTGCAGGATTGTCGGTCAATGGTTGTAGTTTGGCAGGAGTGCCGTCGCGCCTGGTCAATCCTGGCTTGGGTGGTTGATCACGGTCTTTTTCACTGCGTACAAATATAACCACGTCAGATTCTGGATCGTAACCACTGGTAATTTCATCTGCTACAAATGGGCTTTTAACCTTGACAAAGTGTCCGGGTTCAACTCCAGCCAAGCGAGCTAATTTTTCTTTAACTGCAAATGGAAATGGCCTTGTGCTTTGATCATCCGTGGCTGCTACATACACATCAGCGTCAGGGAATGCCTGTTGAGCTGCTGTGTACAAGGCCATGTGTCCTGCATGAAAAGGGTGGAAACCACCGGGTATGATCACTACTTGTCGCATGGGTTATTTATTGCTTTTACATGTGATCCAACATCCACATATAAATGGGAGTTGTGAATTTTAAACTGGCGCGACCATTACAGCCCATTTCACCGTAGAATTTATTGGTACTCATGGCGCCAGTGCCATTATGGTCATGACAGTATTCGGCCAGATCCGTTAATACTTGTCCTAAAGGAATTCCGTCAAATTCCACATTGGCAATTTTAACAGTAGCGTCTTGAACAATTTGATTGTTGCTGTCGATTCGAGTATGGGTGGCCAGTTTGTGCTTGAGTACAAACACCAGTTCGTGCGCAGAATCCGCGTCGGCAATGCTGAACTCAACGTGTTCACACTGTGACACAGGGTTGATATCCTGAATCAGCTCGTGGTCCAACCACACTTCCAAGCCCAAGGGAACGCTGTAATCTGTGCTGGAAATATCACAGCTGATTAAAACAGTTGAGGTCATTTAATAGATAATTGTAATGCTGTCAATTGTGCCGGCTTCGAAATCAGTGATTTTTGCTCTGATCCATACATAATTGCCCAACAGACTTTCGGGATGATAGTCAGTGATGGGAGTAAGTGCAATGTATTCAGACACATCGAACCATGCAGATGTTTCTAAAGTGTCATTCAATGATGCCTGCAGAGTAATTACACCTTGAAATCCAGTCACACGAATAGCCACAGTTTGAATACTACCTAGTCCTGCGTAGTAGCCCACTGCTTGCGTACCATTACTATCAAAGTCCAAACTACTGCCGTCATAGTTGCCCGAAGCAGTACCATGCACAGTGGTTCCTAAAATAGTCGTGGTTGTTAGACTCATGCCTGTTGAATTTCTACCAGTACACCAGCACCAGCTAATTCTGCTACAACAGCTTCCAATTGAGCAATAATATCTGCGCTCAACAACGGCTGTATATCTGTAGAATCCTTAACCAATTGGCTGACTGTGATTACAATAGTTTGTTCGTTAATTTTTGCCATAGTGTATTATTTAGCCGGGATTATTTTAATAGTTTTTCTTATTAACCCCGGGCGCACTAGACTCAGCATGGTCAGCCAAGCTTCTCCAGAATAATCAATAAAGAAATAGTCAGCCAGCCTGAATTTGGTATCAGACACCCACAAGCTCAGGGCTGGACTTAATCTGATATTTTCTCGGTGTATGTTTAAAAAATTACGCAGATTTTCGGCATCTCTTGGTTCCAATTTTGGCGAACGCAAATAACTGCGGCTGGTGTAAGTGCTATTTTTTAAAATAATAGTGTCTGCAGGACGATTTATTACAGCCCGGGTGTACGTCTTTCTTTCCAGTATGTCTAAATCTGCAAATTGTTTAATCAATGACAATTCATTGGTATAAATCCAGGCTTGATTGCCACTGGTGACCAGTTTAAATTTATCTTTAACTGCAAGCAATATGTCGCAGACCAGGTGCAGGTTTATTTCAGTTTGTTCAGTGATTTCTTTAAGCCTACTAGACATACTCCAAGGAAATGCATTTTTGGTATTGACGTGTCTTTGTAGTGCATGTTCTCGCCAACTGCGCCTGCGTTCTAAGCCGCGAGTGATATGATCGTGATCCAATTGTTTAAGTACCACTACCTCGGGCAACTCAAAGCCCAAGGCCAGTGAATACTCGTTGTAGAATAAACGATCTTTAACTACTGATTCAAATTTAAGATTTTGGGTCAACTACCACGTATCCTTGATTGTCCACGATCAGCACAGGATCTGCTGCGTCAATTTTAAAATCAACTTGATCATCTTTCATGTCAGCATAAATTGTACAATTGCTCAAACGATCAAACAAGATTCTTTTACTTAAAGGAACACAAATCAACTCGTCAATTTTACGACCCAAGGGTCTTGCACCCATTTTAGGATCATATCCTTTGTCGGCTAACATGTCAATTACACTTTCACTCAGTGTCAAACGTATATCGCGATCCAACAAGCTGGTTTGTAGCTCGTCCAAGAACTTGACCACAACCTTTTTAATGGCCAACGTGTCTAGTTTGACAAACTTGCACACTTGATCGATTCGATTGCGTAGTTCAGGCTTGAAGAATTCCTTCATGGCCCGGACTTCTTCGCCGGTGCGTTCTAAACTTTGTCCAAAACCAATGTTGTTGGCTTCGTTGTCTCTGGCGCCTAGGTTTGAAGTCATGATAATGATGCAGTTCTTTAAATCCACAGTTTTACCATTGGTGCTGGTAATTCTGGCTTCATCTAGCATTTGCAACATGATATTGACCACATCTGGATGTGCCTTTTCAATTTCATCAAAAAGAATAATTGAAAATGGATTTTTACTAATATCACTGATCAATTTACCACCGCCTACATTGCCATCTTCAAAGCCCACATAGCCCGGAGGAGCACCAATTAGACTTGAAACAGTGTGACGTTCTTGATATTCGCTCATGTCGTACTTGAGCAGTTTCATTTCAAGATTTTCAGCCAATAACTTGGCCAGTTCTGTTTTACCTGTGCCAGTAGGTCCAATAAACAAAAAGCTGGCCATGGGCTTTTTGGCATTGCCAATGCCGGAGAAATTGATATAGACACGATCTAACACAGCGTCTACTGCTTGGTCTTGTCCGTACAAGCGTTGTTTGATGTTGCTTTCTAGTTCAACAATCTTGTCACTGCGTTCATTTTGCAAGCGATCCACAGGCACTTCAGTTACACGACTCAGTTGTTTAATGATTAACTCGCGATTGATTGTGATCAAGCCTTGATCTTTCACACGTTCTCTAGCACAAGCAGCATCAATCAAGTCAATTGATTTGTCGGGATTCTTACGGTCATGGATATAACGCCCAGCCAATTCGACTGCAGCAGTGATGGCATCAGTGTCGATCAGCACATTATGGAATTGTTCCAAGCGTGGGCTTAGTCCAATTAATATTTGTTCTGTGGTGGCATTGTCGGGCTCGTCGATGCTGACCCTGTAAAAACGGCGCATCAATGCACGATCTTTTTCAAAACTTTCGTAGTACTCTTCCCAAGTAGTGCTGGCCACCACTTTTAAGTTGCCTTTGGTAATGGCCGGTTTAAGCATGTTGGCAAAATCCAAGGTACTTTGACTGCTGGATCCTGCACCTTTCATGGTATGTGCTTCGTCAATGAACAAAATACAATTCTTTTTGCTTTCCAATGCTGAAATAACTTGTTTGAATTTTTCTTCAAATTCGCCGCGGTATTTGCTGCCAGCCAATAATGATCCAATTTCAAGTCCCCAGACTTCGTGTCCTTTAAGGAACTCTGGCACACGCCCGGCATTGATTTCCTGAGCCAGTCCGTCAATAATGGCAGTTTTGCCCACACCTGGGTCACCTACCATTAATACGTTGGCCTTGAACTTGCGAGCCAACACTGCAATCATGTCTTCAAGCTCTTGACTGCGTCCAATCATGGGTTCCAAGCGATCTTCTTTGGCCAATTTAGAAAGATTTTGACAATACTCTTCAAGAATTTCTGTGGCCTGTTCAGAAGTGATTTTAACGTCACTGTGATTGTAATTTTTCTGCCAGAATTCAGCAAATTCAGTTTTCTTTACACCGTACTTTAATAAGAAATAATGTGCATGACTATTGTTTTCTGCCATCATGGCCAGATACAGATCCAACGTGGTCACAGTGCGACGTCCTGTGAATAGCACCTGTGTAAGTGCGCGGTTAAACACACGCTCTAGTGCATTGGTCTTTTTTGGTTGTGCATTGGGTTTGACCAAACTGGTCAAACCGTCGATATAAGTTTCAAGTTCTATTTCAAACAAGGACACGTCTGTGCCGAACTTTTCTAGAACTTTTCTAAAAGGATTATAACATATCAGCGCCAACAACAAGTGTTCGGTGATTACATATTCTTGACTTTTGTCTTTGGCAATTTTGACCGCTGTGGCCACTAATTGTTCAATTTCTGGATTGTTTTGCATGCTGTCCTTTTAAAGGTTTAATACTATTATTATATATTACTTTGGTACAAAGAGCAATGCTATTAGGCTCTTTTTTGTTCAATCATGTGTAAAAGATCAGGGTCAATTTTGTCGGGTATACTGGCCTGTATTTTTATCAATAAATCACCAGGTGGACTATTTCTACTAGACAATCCACGACCTCGCAAGCGTAGTATAGTTCCGGGTTGAGTTCTGGCCGGAACAGTCAAACTCAATTGATTGCCCAGCAGGTCTCTTATTTGTAATTCCCCACCCAACACACAGTCCCAAACAGATATGGCTTGTTCTGTGATCAAGGTCAATCCGTTGCGTTGCCAGACTGGATTGGGGTGTATACGGAACTGAATAACAAGATCTACGCCACCTGGTGCAATGCCTGGATATTGCACACTGGCACCATCTTCAATGCCCAATGGAATTTCAATTTCAACTGCTACGGTGCCTTGTGTAGTGCCCACGCTGATTGTGCGACGTTGACCCTGAGCAATGTCAGCCAAGCTGACCCACAATGTCATTCTGGCATGCGAACGTTGCTGAAAATTTGGGTTGTTGCCGTGTTGGAATCTTGCGCCAAATATGTCAAATATAGTGTCAAAGTTAAATGGCGCACCACCACCGTTGCCAAACGGATTACCGCCCATCCTACCTGGACTGTCATATTCTTGACGCTTGCGTTCGTCGCCTAAGATTTCATAGGCTTTTTGAATTTCTTGGAATTGAGTCTTATCGCCGCCTTTGTCTGGATGATGTTGGCTGGCCAGCTTTCGGTAAGCTCGTTTAATTTCGTCAGCCGACGCAGATTTGTCAACTCCTAGAGTCTGGTAGTGATTTTTCATAAAATAAAAGGCAATAGATAACAGTAATTATACTATCTATTGCCCAGCACCGCAAGAACTACTAGTTCTTTTTTGCAGTAGATTTAGCAGGTGCCTTTTCTGGAACTCGAGTACCTTCTACCTTTTTATGTTTTTTAACTTCTTTCTTTTGTGCCGCAGGCTTTTTGGCAGGTTCAGCATAGGCTGTTGCTTGATAACCTACAAATGTCCATATAACAATGTTTACAGCAATCAGAAACTTTTTCATTTTTATTATCCTTTATATTGCTGGAAATGATAATGCTGGACCAGTGGGCTTACCTGTTGTTGGTGAAGTCGGACTGGGTGATCCAAATTCAGGAGCTGGTGGATTGTTGACAAATGCCTGCGATCCATTGTTAAATCCTCCACCTTGATTGATATTATTCACAGTGGTTGCGTTCGGAGGAACATAAGTTGTTCCTGCTGCAGATCCAAATCCTTGACTAAAGTCTGGACTGTTGTTGCTAATCCCACCATTGTTTGCGCCGGCCATTTTTTCTTGTGTGCGACCATATGCTGCAATACCAAGCACAGCACCCATGGCCATGTGGAACAATCCTGCGCCTTGTAAGGTCAGTGGTTGCCATTGATTAGTAACTGCGCCGTGATTTAATGATTGATGCAAGCTCCACAACACTGGAAATACAATAAAGTCACACATGCACACCAGCATATACATCCAGCCCATTGCTGGACGCCAACGTTTAGCCATCCAATCTTCTTGTTGTTTTTCTTCATGTGCCTGTGGCATTGTAACTCCTTGTTATTATTTTTATTATAGGTATTGCTGTTGTTTTACATATTTAGTTAGGGTTGGCCAAGTTAATTGTGGTACCAGTGTTAGGCTGAACAGCACGAGCATTTCCATCTGGGAACTTTGCTTTGAACTGATTTACCTGTGCCACAGACAACTGTATTGGTTGTCTAAACAACACCCATTGAACAATTTCTGGATATGCTCCATTGGTCAATTGATTCTGAGGATTACCCCACCATGGATTGCCATTATCAGGATTAGTGTTGGCCACGCAACTGTTAGATTGATTGCCATTGGTCTGTCCCAGTGTAGCAATACTGATCGGAGCAGTTAACCCACCGCGATATCTGTAACTGGGAGCTGCGTTAATATTGCCGCTTGGAATACCCATTAGTGTTTGAATGTTAAGACTGAGAGTAGTTCCACTGTATGCTCCAGAAGCGTTGGCAGTTGGTATGGCATTAAACACATTGGTCCAAGCAGCATTGGCCACACTACCGTTGCCAACCATGCGTTGACCCATTACCAACAAGCTGTCTGCGCTACACAATCCACGTGGACCTGATTGTGCATCACTTAATTTAAAGAAAACAAAATGCACTTCTAAATCTGTTGCTCCGCCGTTGACCCAGTGTTCTGATGGGCCGTGGAAATGAAACTCCAACAAGCAATATTGAGCACCGCCATAGGTAATACTTGGAGCACAGGCACCCGGAACAGCGTTGTTGAGTTTGTAGGTTCCCCAGCGTGTGTTGGAAATAGTATAAGCATTTGCGCCTGTTTGTGCAGTGGGCAATGAGCAGTTGTCTGTGCCTTGGCAAAATTGTGCGTTTGTTGTATTTTGCAGATTAAAAGTATATGTGGTATTCATGCTACCATAACTGGTAATTGCTGTTGCGCCGCCCGGAGTAACTGTGGTAATATTGACTGGAGTCTGGTTACTTTGAGCAAGCACAACACATGACATCAGTATTGCAACAATTCCTGATACAATATTTAATTTTTTCATTTTATATTTCCTTTAATTAACCTATGCGCCAGTTGGTGCCGTCGCTGTAGACTGGCACAATATTTGAACCGGCATTGCCAACAATTGCTCCAAAGTTCAGTGTGGCTGCCAAATTGGCATCATTTACAAATGTTTTTAATCCAGCAGTTGTAGCTGCAGGCAAACTGTCTACCGACATAACTTGAAATTGCACAGTGCCGTCAGTGTTGACTGTAAACGGAGTGCTGTCGGCAGTTCTATTGCGTATGGTAAAATTGTTACTGCCTGACCCAAGGATACCAAAGTCCCATTGCTGTGTAGCAGTGGTTTGATCCTGCACACTAAAATAAGCACTGCGAGGAGTATTGTAATTGTCGTCGTAACCAACCACTGTTACGCCCGGTCCGGCCAAAACACCAAAGTCTGTGCTTTCCACTTTTGGTGTGTTAATAGTCAAATAGGTCACGTTACTGCTGGACTGGAATGCATTGGAACCATTGATACTAGGCAAACCGTCGCTGTTGAACTGTATTGTAGAATAAGTGTCGTTGGGCGTACCACCTTGGTTGCTAAAAGTTCCCAGCCAGTTTATCTGTACCGCTCCGTTGTTTCCGGCTGGATTGCCGGCAGTGCTGGGGAAAACCTGAGTCAGTTGCCCTAAATTATTACCTATATAAACCACTGGTGGATCTGTAGTTAAGTCAGCCACCATTTCGCCTGGGCGAGCATTGCCATTGTAATTATACACAGTTTCCTGTGCATTATCCTTCATTACTGTGCGACTTATGCCAGTAATACTGTCATATGGTGGAGGTGGATTTGCCATGTTTTCTTTTGATTTTTACAACCAGTATTTATTAAGAAATGCGCTTTATTTTACGTCCTCAAATATTTTCTTCTGGGCATTATACCATTCAACCCAGGTATTTGTTTTGGTTTGACACAACTGATATTGACCGTAGTTGGCAGTAACTGTTTCAACAACTACACTTAATTGTGTAGTACCCGTTGGCACTGTTTGCAAGTCTGGGCAAGCAACCATTAATTCTTCTGGCGCTTTAGGGAATTTGCGTTCAACAGGTACACTAACACAAGCAGTTAAACTCACAGCTAAAATAGCAATTAACAATTTCATTTCTTTGCTCCTTTTTTGGCAGCATCATTTAATATAGCAACAACATCAGCTGGAATTTTGCACACAGCATCCATAGCGGCAGCACCTGCACGAATACGATTGTTTAATTCAGCTTGTGCCAATGCAATTTCTTTATCTTTAGCGGCCAATTGTTTGCTTAATTGTCCATTGGCTTCGGCTGATTTAGTTTCTGCTTGCGCCACTTTCTTTTCTAATTCTGCTACCCGGGCTTGCCAACTGGCATTGTCGCTAATGGCACCTTCGAAGAACAGGGCAATGGCCAATACCACAGCACTTGCAAGTTGAATAGCTTTGGCATTAGTACTAACAAATGGAATACTGTCTAGCACAAAACTAGCCACCAGTCCCAATAGACCGGCTATTAACAATATATGAAATACAAAATCTGGTAAAAAATTAACGATCCACATATCAAGCTCCAAAGACGTGTAGTGCATGTTCGTAATGCTTCTTACGATCTTCCAAACCAATGGTGCCGCCATTGATACGCTTGGTCATGGTTAGTATATCGCCCGAATCTGCATATTGATTTAAATTGTTGGTTTCCCAGAACCAACAGGCACTTTGTATAGCGCCTTCGAATGTGGCCAAAAATTCTGGAATTTGGTCAACTGGAGTGTCAATGCTTTCGGCAAACCTGGTATAGTTTTGCTTGCCAGTCAGTTGAATAAGTCCACGTCCGCAGTAGCGGAACCCGTCGCCACTGGATTCTGGTCCATTGCCCATACGATTTGCATAGACCTTGTTGGCAATCATTTCTGGATTGTGTGCGTATTGCGCAGCTACAGCATCGTCGGGGAAATATTTAGGAAATACTTTTCTAAGAGTTTCAGGACGATAGTTTAAGTTTTCATGTAGTGCTGTGAATCCGCCGCTCTCGTGGGCGCATTGTGCTAAGAAAGCAGACACACGTTGTGGTGTGTCAATTTCATAATCTGGTAATATTTTGTTTAATGCTTCACACCAGTGTTCCAGATAAGGATTGTTGGGTATGATTTCGTGTAGTTGTTGCTGGGTAATTTCCATATTGATATGCTCCTAGATATCAATATTTACCGCGCTCTACTCCAGTTTATTTGCTACTAGTCTTTTGCATTGGTTATAATGGCCACAGTACCGTCCCAAATCATGCGGCCATTGCAGGCCACATTCCACTTGGTTTCGCCATATTCTTCGGTACATTCTGTGTAAACAGGGCTGAATATTCTAACATCTGATGCCAGGTGTTCAACCCCATTTTCAAAGATACGCCATACCAAATTGGTGTTGCCACCGTGCTTGGTATTAAATCTAACATGATACTTGTAGTCTGACATTATTTAAGGCCCAGCTCTTGACGAATCTTTGTAGCACTGATATCTGTGATTGAGTCATCAAATGTTTCTTCTCCTGAAGTATACCCTACTCCGCGTCCCCATCCAATGTGTACAATATTAGGAACCACTTGTATTTCATATTGTCCTTGATAGATAGGATCTAGATCACGCTTAATAAAACTCTTGACTTTTTCTACTTCAAATGGATTGCTGCCTTGCCATCCTTGTACGTCACGAATTTGTATGACCACTTGTCCTGTACGTGCAATCAAGCGTTCAAACAAGGCACGATGTCCGTCATGCCATGGTTGCCAACGACCCAACATCTGTACTGTTTCCTTTTTCCAATCAAACACAGGACGACGGCGACTTTCAATGATGTGTTGACCAATGAATTCTGCCCATTTTTCAGCATCCTGTTCAGTGATACGGAAATCATACTGCTCGGGCTCAACAAAGGCTGCATTAGTGTCAGCATATCGACCTTCACGAATAGTGTCTACCCAAATGGTCCAATCAGCTTTGAAGTTGTTGCGCATTTCCACCAAGGGTGCAACAAAGTCACAGATGACATATTCGCCACCGGCTTCCATACTAAACTGGAACATACGTAGACTTTGACGAATACGTCCATCATTGCTGAAGTCCCAGTCGTTGTACTTGCGTCGAATATCATCAGCATTAAACCAAGTTACCTTGGCATTTAAATCGCCGATATGTTCGTTAAGAGCACGGGCATAACTAATATCGCCATGCGCTTCTAAATACGTTTTAAGAGCACCAGCTAACATTGTTTTGCCAGCGCCAGGTAAACCCATGATTAATATACGTTGTGTCATTATGTTCCTTTAATAAACTTTTACTCTTACTTTATGATCTGCATAAACTTGTTGATATTCTTCAGGTGGCACAGCTATACCTAAACAATCACACAGCTGAATATTGTTGTAGACAAAACTTCCTAAATCCCAATAAGGCCTCATTGCTGCGTTTTGTCTTGTGATTTCTGCAGCCATAAAATCAAAATCTTTGTAATACTTAGTATAGTCTGGATAGCTGATATTAAAACCTCCACATCGTACCCACCATCCCAGACTGGCATCGTCACCTCGATGAACTAAAATAATAGGGCAATCTGGCCAGTGTTGCTTTAAAAATCCCACATGATACATGAACATGTGGCTTTTGATTATTCTTACGCCAGTGCCCGAAAACGGTCGATCAAACTCGTGCTCACAGTCTTGCTTTGAGTATTCATTTAATCGATCAAACCAAGAACCAAATTCCATGCCAGGATCGTAATAACTGCCCAAATGCATGGGTGTGCCATTATAGGCCGCAGAGCTGGCATATATTCTGTCGGCATTGTGATCTGTACGATCAATGTCAGGACTGTAATATATGTTCTTGGCCACACTACTCCATTTTGAGCCTGGAGCACCTGCTACAAAGATGTATTTCAATTTTCTACCTTGATATTTTTAACTACAGGAGCAAACAATCCACGCACTTCTTCTGCATAGGCCATAACACCACGAGGATTAAGTTCCGCACGGTCGACAATGATGTAATTTTGTTCGGCCCATTCTGTATACTCTTTACTAAGTATAGCACGACTAAATTGATTTGTATACCATTCAACTATGATATTGGGTGTACTGGGCGGTAATACCAAAATCCAGCCTGCATATACTTTTAGTCCAGGAATCACATCACTTAACAGTGGTATATTTGGCAGAGCTTTTAACCGTGGCCCGCCGGTGAGCCCAATGGGTTTAACTTTGCCAGCATCAATTAAGGTCTTGGCAACGGCCATGGGCATGATACCAAATTCCGTGCCGGTTTTACCATCATACTGTGCCACACTAGTCACAGCCGGCAACGGGCCTTGAAATCTAATGTCCTTGATTAGTTCTGGGTCGGCACCAGTTTTTAATTTAATATATTCAAATGCCATACGATGTGCACCGCCGCCTACTGCAATGTTAACTGGTCGGCCGCTGTTGATGTATTTGACAAACTCCTGCGGAGTATTAACTGAACTGTTGACACTGGCAACCAACACCAGTGGACTTTTGCCCAGGGTCAATGCTGGTTTGAAACTGTTGTATTCAAAACGTTTGGTAGATTTTTGCCAGATATCATTGGTAACAAACAAGCTCATGTGACTGGGTACCATTACATGCAGACCATCGCTGGGTGCTGTCATAAACTGATTGCTGGCCACGCTGGCATCTGCACCGGGTTTGGTTTCGACTATAAACGATGTGCCGGGATTTTGTTTCATCACAATTTCTGATGCTTTTCTAAATGAAATTTCGTTGCCGGATCCAGGAGCAAACCCAACAAGTGCGTGTACAGGTTTGCTTGGTTCCCAAGCCTGTGCCAAAATTGGGACCATGAGAATGGCGAATAATAATTTTTTCATAAAAGTTCCTTTGTGTAAATAGTTATAGAAAAATACAGACAGAGGTAAAATTTTTAACCTCTTTGTAAATTTATTTACCCCAATAGGAAATTTTTTAATGAATACTAAAATTTTTAAGATGATTAAAGAAAATTTAGAAACAACGTTTAACTTACCCAAGTATAAAAACATTCAAATTGAAACTGATACTTTGGTAGATCAACTACCGTGGACACCTGCTCGTTATCGCAAGTTTAAAGATCATGTAGAAGCTGAGCTCGCACTCGAAGACTGTTCGTTTAATGGCACACTTGAATCCATTGTCGATACTTTGAGTGAGCGTTATATTAAAAGATTTTTTGGCGAAATTTGGCGTCCACGCACAGACGATTATGACTATACGGGTTGGGCATTAGCCGATGAGATTACCAAGCAAAACCCTAAAAATGTATTGGACGTAGGGTGTGGATATCATCCGTTTAAAGGACGTATTCCAAATCTAATAGGTATTGATCCTTACAATCATGCTGCCGACTACGAAGTAGACATACTCGAATATAAAGTTAAACCCGGCAGCTACGATCATATTATTGCACTAGGATCAATTAACTTTAACAGCAAAGAGGATATCAAAGCTCGTTTTGATCATTGCGTTAATTTATTGGCGCCCAGTGGCAAGTTCTATCTACGTGCAAATCCAGGGATTCCACACAAGACCGGTCCCTACGTGGATATTTTTCCATGGTCGTTTGAAATTGTAAACGAGTTTGCTGACAAGTATAATTTAAAGTTAGAAACTTTTAAACAAGATGCCAACAATCGTTTGTATTTTGTTTACAGCAAGCCCTGAGCAATCACATAGTCTGCTGCGGCAGCATGTGCTGTTTCTAATGGATGCCAGTTTTGACTAACTGGCATTTTTTTATCCTGTGCCCACTGTAAAAAAGTCTGACCTTCAAATGTAAACATGTACGGCTGTATGGCTTGTTGTAGGTACGCTATAGCCGAGCTGGTGTGCCACTCAGTTTCAAATATCAGCGAGTCCATATACGTCATTACCACAGTGTGCCCTTGTTGCGTTAACACATCCAGGGCAGTTTTAATTGCTGTCAAGGTTTGAAATTTGTCGCGATATTGACTGTGTAAGTTTCTATAATAATAGTCAGTTACAGCAGTTTGATCCACTGGACGTAAGGTTGCCCAGGAATCGTCAACAGCATTAACATAATCAAAACGATCAATCCAAGTCCAATTTATAACAAATATACCTGGTTCCGATTTGGCTTGTGCCAGCACACGTTCCAATATCTGTAGGTTACCTATACCAGCACTAGCATAGCATTCGTAGTCAAAGTTATGCCGTTGTGCTACCAGGGCAGGCCATGTTGACGGACTAGCTGTGATCTCCAGTTGTGTACCACCATCATTGGAATCGGCCAGGTCAGTGCCAAAGATAAAACTACACCCAAAACTCTTCAGTTTCATAGGTAGTATATATTGAGTTTTACTACAGGGATTAAATTAAACCAGCTGCTGCTTGTATGGCTTGTATGGCTGGATCATTCTTTTCGTAGATGGCTTTGACAGGAAGTCCTGCAGCAGTTCTGACTTCGTTAAGATCCTTGTCATAGCGGTCACGATAAGCACGTGGGCTCATTGGAACCAGGCGTTCAAATGTTTCCTGTGTGAACGGAACTTCTTTGCCTTTGTAGTGCATGAGCCAATCATCTTTATTGAACTCGGTCAGTGTTCCTAAATCATCAATGATGTTTTCTACATGCCCAGCAGCAGTACTACGACGACGCAGTTCTATATACACTAGATAACGATTGGGTTTGATTTCGCCTGGACTGCGGTCAGCATCGATCACAAAGTCGTAACCTTTTTCAAACCACATCATTAGATCTTTTGCAGCCTGTGCATTACGCACAAAGAAGCTGATAACAATGATATCATCATCGTCGCCCATTTTACTACTAAACTCGTCCACGTGAATAGTAGGCTTCATTAGACCTTCTAGGTCTTTATACTGTAGGCTTTCAAGCAAGCGACTGGACTTGAGATTGGACATTTTGTGTTTGCTCTTGGTTAGTTTGTAATTCTTGTTTGTCTAGATCCTGCTCATAAGCACTATCTAAGTCTCCGAGATCAATTTCTTGATCTTCTAATTCGATACTACCAGTTTTGATATCATTCATCAGGGCTTTGGGTATGGTAATTTCAACCAGCCAAACCTTGGTCTCGCCAATACGGGCCTTATGTGTACCAGGACGATAATCGCTAGGATCCTGAATTTTAATAGGCACCTTCATTGTGGTTTTTTTGTATTTTACCTCACAATCAAATGGCAACAATCTGCGGCCACCACGTGGATCTGGCATGAGTTTTTCAGGCCACATAAAAATACAAGTCACATGATATTTTTTAATTTCTGGGCCGCTGACTAGTTCGCCAATAACCCAGTTTTTAAATGCATATAAGTCCAGCTCATCTAGTACACGTTCAAAATCTAGTAAACTCAGTAGACTACCTTCGCTCATGTAAATGTCGCGAATGTTTTCTGCCACTTGCCAGTAATCTTCGTTATTCTTAAAGATCTCTTGATCGATAGTTTTGTTCATACAATTATTTATGGTAGTTTACTTAGTGACAGCAGTTTGAACTTTGCGGTTTTACTGCCAAGTCTAATACTTATGAGGTTTTTTTCAAATATCAACACCCATAGAACTTGTAGAAATACCACCTAAATACTTTAGACAGCAGGGTGCTGTCAGTTTTATTAACTACACTACGGAGCATTATGAGTAGAAATCGAGCAGTAAAACAACAAAAACGTCAAATGACAAATCAAGAAAACACAATACGCTTCGACCAAGCAAAACCACAAAAACAACGACCCATTGATATAGTGCCGCGCACAAAAAATCAAGAGCGTTTGGTAATGGCTTTGCAAGACGATTCGCAACATATTGTGGTTACCGCAGGCCCAGCAGGAACAGGAAAGACCTATTTGGCCATGTTGGCAGCAGTAAAATCATTTAGAGCAGGTGAAGTAGATCGTATTGTGTTAACACGCCCAGCAGTGGGTGTGGATGATGAAAAGCACGGGTTCTTGCCCGGAGACTTAAATCAAAAGATGGACCCCTGGGTTCGCCCGCTTACTGATATCTTGCGCGAGTATTATCGTCAGCCTGATATTCAAGCCATGATTGAGGAGCAAAAAATAGAGATTGCCCCATTGGCCTTTATGCGTGGTCGTACCTTCAAGAACGCTTATATCATTGCTGATGAAATGCAAAACGCAACACCAGCACAATGTAAGATGCTAATGACCCGTATCGGGGAAAATAGTAAAATAGTAATAACTGGAGATATAGAGCAGGCTGATCGCTCGCGCCACAACAATGGTCTAATGGACCTGTGCGCCAGATTGCAGGAAGGGGGTGTAAAGGGAATAGCTGTATGCGAGTTGGACAATCGCGACATACAGCGGCACACGATTATTGATAGTGTGCTAGAACTTTATGCTGACTGACCAGAAATCACTTCAAAGATTTCTTTCCAGTTTTTAACTAATTGAATGCCTTCGTGGTAGTAGTGCATGTTATGTCCGTGCTCTACCAGAAGGCACTTCAATCCTGCTCGATAGCCTGCTTCGGCATTTTCCGGCTTGTCTTCAATCCACCAGCATCCGGTGCCTTCGTATTCTTCCAAGGCTTCGTCTTTGTGAGCACCAGTATCCAAACATACCACTCGTTCAAATGCATCTCCAAACAACTTATGGATATTCATTTCTCGCAACTTAATGGCATTGGGATCTAAACTTACGCTGGTAATAGCATGGAAACGGAATCCATATTCTTCGTGCAAGCGTTTGATATAATACATGGCATCACGTTGAGCTGGCAAAAATCCAATGGCAGCCGATTCATTGAACACTTTGATTAATTTTTTAACTTGTTCACGACTAATGCCGTATCTAATGCTCATGTCATAGCTGAGTTTACTACCTGGAATTTCTTCAAACCCATGCTCCTGCATCCAAACATTAAAGGCCCACTCCCAGTCAAGGCACACGCCATCACAGTCAGTTAGGATTAAGTTTTTTCTATTTCTATATTTCGATTTCATATTACTATTATACTACAAAATCGATGGTTTGTCAAGTTAGGTTAGTGTGCGCTAACTTTGTGGTTCTGATTTGATGTCAACCGCATGCCCGTTTTCAATGAACAAGCGTTCCATGATACTGGTATAAAATGGATAGTAATAGCCCACAATACGATCCCAATCTTTGGGAATAGTAGTATCTCGTAGGCTGGCCTTGAGAACTTGTTGATCTCGAAAGTCTAAAATAACACTGGCAGTCTGCCAATCTTTGCGTTTAATATTATTGCTAACAGTCATGCCCTCATCAATTTTACCGTTGGCTTGATAGTAGTAGGTTAGTAATAGGTATCTCATAGGGTTTCTCTTTTGGTTAAATGGTCTATAATCATGGTTGCTATTGTTTTATGCGAAGCAGGCCCAGGATGCGTATTGTCTGTTGGCGCTGAGTCTACAGTAAAGTTATTAAACGCATTGAAGGGGTTGATCCAACAATTCAAATCTAGTCGTTTAAAGTTGTCATGCAGTGGTTGAAGTAATGCTAATATTTCTTCGTCACTGCGATGAGTAAAATCTAAAATTTCTTTAGCATACTCTCCAAGTCCTTGCTCTAAGTTTTGACTTGTACTATGATCATCAAATAAATCACTGGTCCACGGAGTATATCCATTGAGCATGACTAGTTCAACATTGGCCAATCGAGCTGTTGACTGTAGCATCCAACAATATTCGAGCAACTGTAGTATAATTTGGTATTCATGATTGGTTAATATTAACAATCGTTGAAATGCAGTTAACTCTGAACGTGATAACGGAATGCAATGCGAGTATTTGTCTGGAGGAGATACTCTGGCACCTATATAAAGCAT
>JAUKPQ010074888.1:0-21382 GCA_032273045.1 Chloridella minuta | reverse complement strand
TTGTCCACTATACTCATGTTTATAGCTGCGGTATCACTAAGCTGCGTTGCAGGCTATTATAGTGTTATCGGATTAACTACCATATTCAGCAGTGCATTTATTCCAGTGCTGATTATGGCAGGTACTCTAGAGACCAGCAAGGTGATCACAGCAAGTTGGTTGTATAACAACTGGCGCAAAACACCGTTTCTACTAAAAAGCTATCTCACCGGCGCAGTAATTGTGCTGATGTTTATCACCAGCTTGGGCATCTTTGGTTTTCTTAGCAAGGCGCATGTGGAACAAGCAGCCGCCAATGCTGAACAGCAAGCTAAAATACTGCGCATCTCTCAAGAGATTGATCAACAAACAGCAACCATTGAAAGTGCCAAACAAAAGATGGCCAATGCTGGCAACGGCAACGAAGCCGGTAATGCTGCAATCAATGCTCGCATTGATGATGCCAACAATGTCATAGCCAGTGCTAATAGCCGTGTGCAGCCTCAGATTGATGAGCAGCAGAAGATAATCAGCGACGCTACCGCCAAGGTAGAGTTACGTGTTAGTAGCATACAAAGCCAGATTGACGACGTAGATAAGCAAGTGGCCAATCTGGATGCAATCATCAAGAGCTTGATCGATCAAGAGTATGCAACCAAAGCGCAGGCTAAACAGCTTGAGCAGAAAACTGCAAGAGACGAACTAGCCAAACAGAAATCAGATTTGCTTGCACAGATTGATGCTATGCGGCAGGCTACTGATCCGGTAGCAGACGCTGCTAAAGCTGAAATAACTCGACTGCGTAGCACAGTAGAAGAAGAAGTTAAACAAGTCCGTGTGGTTATTGACCAACTAACTGCCAAGTTGTCACAAGGCAGCGATACTACTAAGATACAAGCTGATATTGATGAACAGACAGCAGTTATTAAAGTCGCTGAAGCAAAAATAGAAACACTCAATGCTGACAAATTTACGTTAGAGACTGAAGGTCGCAAGCTAGAAGCAGAGACTGGTCCAATCAAATATATTGCGCAGGCAATGTATGGCAATGTAGTTGATCAAAGCATACTAGAACATGCAGTTCGTTGGATCATCATGTTAATTATCGTAGTGTTTGATCCGTTGGCATTGTTGATGTTGATTGCTGCTAACCAAGGCCTTGCAGAATACCGTACACGTAAACAACCCCCTGCACCAATTGTAAACACAGAGTTACCACAGCCTGCACCTGCTGAACCAACAACTGCACCCACTGCTGCTAGCAGTTTCCAGATCAGACCACAACACCAACCACCGCAAGATGTATCCGTAAACAACGATACTGCTCCAAGTTACCCAATTAGACCGCAGCATCAAAGGAAGAAAGTTGTACTTGTAGACGACAAGCCTGCTACAGTACAAACGGAACCCAAAGAAGTATTTGGTGATTTAACAGAAGCCGAACGTGTTGATTTCGAACAATTTTTAAATAAAACTGTTCAGCCTAATAATGTTGAACCCCGCAATCTTACTATTTCGTTTGATGGTGAGACTGCTAACTTGACAATAGTAGAAGAAAATGAATCCCCTGTCGACGAAGAACCGCTAGTAAGATTGCCAGTGGTAGAAGATGATCTTGACAGTACCAGTAGTGTGCCTGTAATATCAGAAGATGGAAAGTTAGAATGGCAATTGATAGACCAACTACCAGTTGTAAAGACTGAACAGAAGACAGCCGCTGAATTTCTTGATAGATTAAAAGAGTTATATCAGCGTAGACTACAACAATTCGCAAATAAAAAAACAGAGGGTTAACACATGGTCCGGGATACTTCACGTCCTACCTATTCTTGCAGTTTCTGTGGCAAGAACCAAACCGAAGTCAATAAGCTAATCAGCGGTAATGATGTCTATATCTGCAACGAATGCGTGGAACTGTGCCACGGCGTATTAAAAGAGGAATTTGTTCCTCCCAAGTCTAATCCCAGTCAATTGACGCCGCAGCGAATCATGGAATACCTTGATGAGCGAATGGTTGGGCAACATCAAGCTAAAATGATGTTGAGCGTTGCAATCTATTCGCACATGAAACGTGTTGATAATTCCATTATTGACGGTGTGGAAATCGACAAAACAAACCTCATGTTTATCGGGCCTACTGGTGTTGGTAAGACCTACATTATTCAGCAAGCTGCAAAACTGCTGGATGTACCTATGGTTATTATTGATGCTACCAGCTTGACTGAAAGTGGCTATGTTGGACTTGATGTAGAGGAAGCAATTGCGCGACTGTATCAAGCAGCAGATCAAGACATTGAAAAAACAGAACGTGGCATTGTTTATATCGACGAGATTGACAAAAAAGGTCGCAAGAGCGAAAACAGCAGCATCACACGTGATGTAAGCGGCGAAGGTGTGCAACAAGCACTGCTGAAAATGATCGAAGGCTGCGACGTAAAAGTGCCGCCCACTGGTGGTCGTAAGAATCCACATGGTGAATACATTATGATCAACACTAAGAATATCATGTTTATTCTAGGTGGTGCATTTGTTGGACTTACTGACATCATCAACAAGCGTCTAGACAAAGGCGGTGGTATTGGCTTTGGCGCAACTCTTAGCAGTCAAACTATCAGCGACAAAGACACGTTTGATTTGATTTCGCAAACACGGCAGGAAGACTTGATTAAGTTTGGTCTTATTCCGGAGTTGATTGGACGTATTCCTGTTATGGTACCGTTCTGCGACTTGAAGGAAGACGATTTAGTAAACATTCTTACTGAACCCAAAAGTGCAATTGTCAAACAGTACCAAAAAATGTTTGGACTCGATGGCGTTGATTTGGAATTCCAACCAGATGCGCTACGTGCTATTGCAAAACAAGCAATGGAGCGTAAAACAGGTGCTCGAGGCTTGCGTAGTATTATTGAAAAAGTTCTACTACGCATGCAGTTTGAATTGCCTACACTATCGCATGACGGTGTACGCCGAGTTGTTATTACCGAGGACGTTGCAAATGATCGCTGCGAACCGTTGAAAGTATACAACAAGTCTGCTGAAGCTGCCAACTGAATCTTGACAAAACACCCACATGCTATTAAATTAGTATGTGGGTGCCTACGGGGCCCACATAAGGTAGTGCTTCGCTAGATTAGGAGGTATAACATGCGTCAATTACCATCTACAGTTATCAACTCTATGGAAGATATTTTTAGAGAATTCAACCGTTTTGCCATTGGCTTTGAGCCTATGATGGCAAGGGTTACAAGCAATCCCGCTACATATCCGCCCTACAACTTGATTCATGCCGACGGTGTGTACAAGCTAGAACTTGCAGTTGCAGGTTTTAAACTCAGTGAGTTGGATATCAATATTACCAACGATCGCATTCTAAGTGTCAAAGGCAGCAAAGCCACCGAACAAGTTGAACGCAATTGGATTCATCGTGGTATTGCTGCACGAGATTTTGAACGACAATTTACACTTGCAGAACATATCAAAGTGATTTCTGCTAAACTTGAAGATGGCTTGTTGATTATCGAATTACTGCGTGAAGTACCAGAACCTGCCAAAGGTATTAACATACCAATTACTAACAAAAATGTTCTTGATGTAAACGTTGATACTGATCAAGTTTAATTAACTAGCAGTTGACCTATTGTCGGGTCAACTGCATACTATAACACACATAGGAGTTTATATGGCCAGCATTAAAACAGATACAGTAGTTACAGTAGTAGACAAAGTTACTCTTAGTCCGCCACGTATGTGGAATGTATGGTTGCTTAATGATGACCAAACCAGTATGGAATTTGTTGTACTTGTGTTGATGCAGATATTCCATCGCAGCTTCGAAGAAGCACAAGATATTATGATGAATATTCACAACAATGACCGAGGTATTGCCGGTACTTACAGTCACGAAGTTGCAACACAAAAACGCGACGAAACCATTACCATTTCACGAAAAAATGGTTATCCGCTTGTAGCAGATATGACTCCTGTGGAATAAGCTAGAA
Source organism: Chloridella minuta (assembly GCA_032273045.1). Classification (NCBI taxonomy): domain Eukaryota; class Xanthophyceae; order Mischococcales; family Pleurochloridaceae; genus Chloridella; species Chloridella minuta. The sequence continues at coordinate 17,405 of JAUKPQ010074888.1, read as the reverse complement.
TAGAAATTTTAGAAACTTCTATCAGCGTAGAAAAAGGTCCTTTGGGACCTTTTTTGTTATTAGCAATAATGGCATTATACTATATAACACACAACAGGAGAACACTGTGAACAACCCTATCATCAAAATGGATCTGCCATCTGGCACTGTGCTAATAGAATGTTACCCGGACAAAGCACCAAAACACGTTGCACAGATACTGTCACAAGCAGAAGAAGGCCTATATGACGGTACAGTATTCCACCGTGTTATACAGGGCTTTATGGCACAAGGCGGATGGACACAAAAACCATTGCCACAGCTAGAAGCAGAGTTCAATGACGTTCCTCACTTGGAAGGCATTTGCAGTATGGCTCGTACAAATGATCCAAACAGCGCAAGTGACCAATTCTTTATCTGCTTTGGTGATGCACGGTTCTTAGACAACAACTATACAGTATGGGGCAAAGTGGTATACGGTATGGACCGAGTACATAATGGCATTAACAAAGGTGAACCGCCAGCAGAACCAACTCCAATTATACGCATGCGTCCTATGGACCTTAGCAAATACGGTGTCTGATCCGTGGTGGGAAACAACGCCGCTTGAGTCTATGACTGAGCAACAGTGGGATAGCCTATGCGATGGGTGCGGCCGCTGTTGCCTAGTCAAAGCATGGCGAGACAACGAAGTTAAAAGCTGTAGAGTAGCATGTAAACTGCTTGATATAAAAACTGCCCGGTGTACAGACTACGCTAATAGACAGCAACGTGTTAAAAACTGTGTAAAAATTACCATAGATGTGATTGACACACCTGGCTTGCTACCTAAAACTTGTGCATACAAACTGTTGAAAGATGGACAACCACTTTATGATTGGCATCCGTTGATAAGCGGTACTGCAACCACTGTAAACACAGCAGGAATCAGTGTTGTTGGATGGGTAGAAGTCAACGAGGATAAAATCAATATAATGCAATTAAGTCAATATTTAGAGCAAACTATTGACTAAATGCACAAAAGTATATATATTACATGTGTAAGTTCTGGCTGTATGCGGAACTCGCACGATCTTGCTTTATGAGGAGATAATAATGAGCAAAGTAATTGGAATCGACCTGGGTACTACTAATAGCTGCGTAAGCATTATGGATGGCGGCAGTGCCAGAGTATTGGAAAATGCAGAAGGTGCTCGCACCACGCCAAGTATTGTTGGCTTTACCAAAGATGACGAACAGGTAGTGGGTGCTGCTGCAAAGCGTCAGAGTGTAACTAATCCTAAAAATACACTGTATGCAGTCAAGCGTTTAATTGGACGCAGTTTCAAAGACACTGCTGTACAGAAAGAAATCAAAATGCTGCCTTATGACGTTGTTGCTGCGCCCAATGGCGATGCATATGTGTCTGTAAATGGCAAACCAATGAGTCCAGCAGAAGTATCTGCAAAGATTCTTATCAAAATGAAAGAAACTGCTGAACGTTACCTTGGTACTGATGTTACACAAGCAGTTATTACAGTTCCTGCATACTTCAATGACGCACAACGTCAAGCAACCAAAGACGCAGGTAAAATTGCAGGACTTGAAGTGCTGCGTATTATTAACGAACCCACTGCTGCGGCACTGGCCTATGGACTTGATAAAAAGGGCCCAGGTAAGATTGCAGTGTACGACTTGGGTGGTGGTACATTTGACGTTTCTATCCTTGAACTGGGAGACGGCGTATTTGAAGTACTCAGCACAAACGGCGATACATTGCTGGGCGGTGAAGACTTTGACCTGCGCATTGTAGAGTTTCTTGCAGAAGAATTCAAAAAAGAAAACGGATTCGATCTACGCAAAGACAACATGGCACTGCAACGTCTCAAAGAAGCTGCTGAAAAAGCCAAAATTGAACTGAGTAGCAGTTCACAAACTGAAATCAACCTGCCCTATATCACAGCAGGCGCAGAAGGTCCAAAACACCTAACTGTCAAGCTTACTCGTTCTAAACTAGAAAGCCTTGTTGAGGATTTGGTTGCTCGTACACAAGGTCCGTGCCGTAAAGCACTGGCGGATGCTGGCTTGACTGCTGCTGATATTACAGAAGTTATTCTTGTTGGCGGTCAGACACGTATGCCTAAGGTACAAGAAATTGTTAAGGATCTGTTCAAGCGTGAACCCAGTCAAGGTGTAAACCCTGACGAAGTAGTTGCCATGGGCGCGGCTATTCAAGCAGGTGTCTTGCAAGGCGATGTTAAAGATGTGCTGCTGTTGGATGTTACCCCGCTTAGCTTGGGTATTGAAACACTCGGTGGTGTGTTTACCAAACTGATTGAACGCAACACTACTATCCCTGCTCGTAAGAGTCAGACGTTTAGTACTGCACAGGACAATCAACCCGGTGTTCAAATCACTGTATGCCAAGGCGAGCGTGAATTGGCACGTGATAACAAGCTGTTGGCAACATTTAATTTGGAAGGTATTGCACCTGCTCCTCGTGGACTGCCGCAGATTGAAGTTACATTTGATATTGATGCCAACGGTATTGTCAACGTAAGTGCCAAAGACTCTGCAACTGGCAAAGAACAAAAAGTCACTATCCAAAGCAGCGGCGGATTGTCGGACGATGATATCAAGCGTATGATCAAAGAAGCAGAAGAAAATGCAGAAACCGACAAACAAAAGCGTGTGGTAATTGAAACTCGCAACGTCGGCGAATCTCAGATCCATCAAGCTGAAAAGCAAATGAAGGAACACGAGGACAAACTGCCAGCAGAGCTTAAAGCAGAATTGGATGCTAAACTGTCAGACGCTAAGGAAGCATTGACTAAAGATACTGTAGAAGCCATGCAACCTGCACTGCAATCACTGAGTGAAAGCTTGATGAAGATGGGCGAAATCATCTACAAGAGCCAGCCAGGCGCACCCGCAGATGATGGTCCAATTGACGTAGAAGCTAACCCAGCAAGCTGATAAACACAGATGCTGCTACGACTACGTAGCAGCATCTACATACACCTATGTTATTGTAATCAAAGGCAAATTTAACAAAATATGAACGATATTATACGATCAGGTCGAGTTGGTTGGACTTGCAGTACCTTTGATTTATTCCATGCAGGTCACATAGCAATGTTAGAAGATGCCAAACGGCATTGTGATTGGCTTATGGTTGGCATTCAAAGCGATCCGTCTATTGATAGGACACATAAAAACTGCCCTGTTCAAACTATTGTAGAACGTCAGATACAAATACGTGGCTGTAAGTTTGTGGATGAAGTTTGGATCTATAACACAGAAAAAGATTTAGAAGACCTGCTTAACATACTGCCTATCGATGTTCGTATACTAGGTGAGGAATACCGAGACAAACCGTTTACAGGACAGGATATTTGTAAACAGCGTAGTATAGAACTGTGGTTTAATCCACGTAGACACGATTTCAGCAGTAGTGGCTTACGCAAACGTGTACATGCAAGTGAAGAATGCAAAAGGACAGCAACATGATCTCCGAACTGTTTGACAAACTATTCGATTACAATAATCGATACAACCGCAGCGAATTTGTATGGTATCAACTGCTGTCTGCGTTGCTGTTTATTGCACTGTTATCAAAAGTGTCTCTAACGTACCATTGGGTGAAATTACTATTACCCTACAATCCCATTATAGTTATTGTACCCGTGTTGATTCTTCTTGTTGGATTCATCGCATATATCTACAGCAATATCTGCATTGTAATAAAAAGATTGCATGACATGGATCTTAGTGGTTTACTTGTGTCTGGTATTGTTGTACTTGATATTTGTATATCGGGACTGCTTAACTCGCATTGGATAGCGTTGGTTCTGTTTTACACATTGTTAGCGTCGTGCTATATAGCACTGGCGCTGATACCAGGGACACAGGGAACAAATAGGTACGATGATGAAGATACAATTGATTAGTGATTTGCATATGGAGTTTAGCCCTGCACCCGACATTCGCAATGCCGGGGCAGATGTTCTGATTATGGCAGGCGATATCTGTGTAGCTGAACATCTGTATCGCAATCCCACTGCTGGTTTGAACGATATGATTCAAAAAGGCTACTATGCAAATGAAGCTATCAAGTATCGCAACTTTTTCAAGCAGGTAAGTCAAGAATTTGAAACAGTGCTGTATGTGATGGGCAACCATGAACATTACAACGGACGTTGGAGCCGCACCGTAGACGTACTCAATGAAGAATGTGCGCGGCACGGCAACATTTTCCTAATGGAAAAACACAAGCATGTGATCAATGACGTTGTGTTTCTTGGTGCAACACTGTGGTCCGATTTGAACGGATACGATCCGCTGACTGAGTTGACTGTTAGAGATATGATGAATGACTACAAAGTCATTACGCAAGATCTTAACGACCAGTATCACAAGCTGACACCTGCTACCACTGCTGCTACCCACCGTGCCACTGTGGAATGGCTAAAGACGCAGGTGGAATTGGACAAGCGTAAAACTGTTGTTATCGGACATCATGCACCCAGCCGTCAAAGCATCCATCCAAGGTTTGCCAATCAAGTACATATGAACGGTGCATTTGCCAGCAGCTTGGACGAGATGATGTTGGATACAGACCATATTGCAGTGTGGGTGCATGGTCATGTGCATGACACACATGACTATGTGATTGGTAATACTCGTGTGCTGTGCAATCCCCACGGGTATCCAAGAGAACGACCCGACGGTGCTTTCAATCCTGCGCTGGTTATAGAAGTATAATTGCTGTCTTGACAACGCCACTGTGTATGCTGTAGTTTTATACTATGGTATGCACAGGGGGTGTCATGGTATTTAGAATGCCGTCTAAAGTATCACTTCTACCCAATCCACACGACCGCGAACGCCATCGTAAAGTATTCACTCGATTAAATCCCAAACGAATGGTCATCGGCGGTGCATTTGCAGAAGCTGGATACTGGGGTGTTGCAGTAGATAAGTCTATTATTCCCGACGTAGCCGAAGTACTGGTATGGTGCCACGAACAATATGATAACCGTTATGCGTTCATAAGCGGAATGTTCTGGTTTTTAACAGAAGAAGATGCACTGTTTTTTAGATTTACATGGAGTAAGAAATGAAATGGTCCTGCAAACCTGTTGGCGCACGTAATCAACTGCACAACATCATGGCATGGCAAATTAAATGCGGTTTGCCAGCTTATTTTGATGCAAGAACATGGTGTTGGGAACAGTGGGGTCCAGGTATTGAATACGAGCATTGGATAAACTATAATCACTATGCACACAAGGCTATGCCATGGGCGTGGCAAAGTTCTAAATTTCAAGGTGCATCCATTGACCATGGAACACTATATCTACGAGATGATGCCATGATGACACAATTCACTAATATGTGGGAATCATACATTGACAATGCAACCAGCCGCAGCTAATGTGGTATACTGATGCTGTAAAACATAACAATAAGGAATACACGATGTCGATTGAATCTGAAAAAATCAAACTGCCGCTTCGCAAGGTTCATACCAACATTAACACGTCGTTGGAAGATTGGACAGTGATGTTGATTGAAGAAATCAAACGTCGCAATGTTGATGCTAGCAAAATTACCAAACTGGCTGTGCGTCATGCATGGGAATATGAATATTCGCCGCAGAGCTATGCTGTTGCTATTCAGCATATGAACGACCGTGCAGTTCGTAAAACCGCAAACAAGCCAAAGATTTGGTAATCATAGTTAACAGAGGAATAAAATGAGTGTAATTGAAAAACTCAAAACGGAATCCATGCGATTGCGCAAAGAACGCAATCCCATTGCTGCGTCTATCACTTTCGCACTGAGTGAAATTGAAAAGGTTGGCAAGAACGCAGGTAATCGTGTTACTACAGAAGATGAAGCAATCAAAGTCTTGCAAAAGCTAGTTGCAACTCTCAATGAAAACTTGAAGGTTGCAGTTGACGATGGCCGCAAGATTGCATTCAATCACGAGAAACGGGTTCTTGAATCTGTGCTACCTCAAATGGCCAGCGAGGCAGAAGTTCGTGCGTTCTTGCAAGAGTCTTATGTGGATATGAAACCTGCCAAAGGCGATGTTATGAAAACGCTGCGTTTCAAGTTTGGTGCTAAAATCGACATGAAACGTGCAGGTGAAATCGTTACTGAACTCTACGATGTCTAATTACCGGTTGACATGCAGCACTGTGATGCTATGTATAACTCATAACGCAACACACTAGGGACTACGAAAATGCAAGACGTTGACTTTGTACTTAACACTGCCGGCAACGGCTACTGGAGCGATGTTGCTAAAAAAGTTCGTGTTACCAAAATTGCACTATGTGTATGTGAAGATATATTCGACGAAGACGAAGAGATCAACTTCGGAGAAGTTCGTGTATACTTCAACGGCGATGACTGGAATATCAGCAAAGATGGCTTGATCTATACCGATAGTCAGTTTCAAGGTGAACTTGCTGCTGCGCTGTTGTCGATGGGGTTTAGTTCAGACGCTGTTGATGCTGTGTATTACAGCGAACAGGGTATGCAGGACGATGACTATGTGTCGTTTGATGCAGGTAAAGCGTTTTTGGATGCATGGGCCGAGTCCGGCCGTGCATTTAACTAAGGAGATACAAACATGATGCGTGCTTATCAAATTGTAGGCTCTATCCTACTATTTGCAATTCTTGTAACTGGTGGTATTTGGCTCAAATACAAACAATGCGAATGGCTAGCGCCAGACCACATTGGCTACTGCATGTTTTTTACAAAATAACAATTGACATCTGCTGTACAGATGCTAATGTACCAAAACTGAACAACGTAACAACTTCATCTAGGAGAAAACAGATGAATAAACTTTTGACTACCGTTGCCGGCGCTGTGCTAGCAACTGCTGCACTTGCCGGGTCTGCATTTGCAGAACCCTTGCGTGTGAATCTTTGTACAGGCGGTGAAGGCAAACCCTATAACCTGACTGGCGGATATATTGCAGGGTTCCTCAAAGCATCCAAAAACATTGACTTGCATGTTGCAACGTCGTCTGGCACGTGGGATAACATTCAACGTACTGTGGTTGATACACAAACGCCCGAGTCCATTGCAAGTGGCGAATCGTGCCAGGCTTATATTGGACAGCCTGATGGCGCAGTGTTGCTGAAACGCAAAAATCCCGCTGCTGCTGCAAACCTGCGCATTATCGGCCAAGGACCTCGTGAATTCCTGCATGTACTGTGCAGCAAGGAATCGGGTGTTAAAGACCTTTCCGATCTAGCAGGCGACAATACCAAAAGTGTTGCACTTGGACCGGAGGGTTCGGGTGCGTGGGTAATTTGGCAAAACTTTGTTGCAACCAACAAAGCCTATGCAGAAGTGCAAGTTACACCTGAAGAGGGTGCGCTGGCACTGAGCAGCGTTGCAAATAACATTACCACTTGTATGATTATCCCTGCTGCACTTGGCAATGCCACAATGCTGCAAGCTGATAATGACTTTGGCGATCAATTGACCTTGGCTGGTGCCAACGACTGGAGTTTCAACAACGCAACTGCAATCGACGGCAAACCTCTCTATGTATGGCAAGAGATTCCCAGCGGCACATATCCGCAGAATCTGCAAGGTTGGTTCAGCGGCAAGAATACTGTTGCGTGGATGGCTGGAGTATATGTCAACTATGACTACTTCTCCAAAAATCCCAAGGCGCTGGAAGACTTGATCAGTGCAGTGGCAAAGGCCAAGCCGGCAATCAAGAACACGTTTGGTACGCTGGAATAATAACGGTCTACAAGATAGGCGGGGTAACTCCTGCCTATCTTTTTGACAAACTTTACATTAACTTTCCTAGGAGTAAACGGATGGATGCTACCGTTATCAAACAGTTGATTGAGGAAGGAGTCTATGCTGATCATTCAGGATCGCTGCATGGAGTCGACGAAGTGGCTGAATACTTGGCTGCACATATTAAGGCACTTAACGACAAGATTACGAAGCTGGAATCAAAACCTGTTGAACCGTGGGAAGATCGCATGGGCGGGCAGTTTACACAAGAAGAACTTCTAGAAGCAGAACGAAATAGATGGTAAAATCAGCAGCGGCAACGCTGCTTTTTTTATATTTTCCTTTTATATGCTTCTGCTATGATTGATCTATATTTTCGCATTTCATCAATGTTTGACGTAGTTTTATCATCATCGCCATCGTCATCGTCGCTATAGTCATCGTCGCTATAGTCATCATCACCATCGTCATCGTAATCGTCGCTATCGTCATCATCATCATCATCGCTATCGTCATAGCCATCCAGTGCTCGTTGTGCGCTATCGTCATCATCGCTATCGTCATAGCCATCCAGTGCTCGTTGTGCGCTATCGTCATTGTCATCATCGCTATCGTCATCAGATTTACGAAGTTTATTTTTTAATTGTCGTGCAATGGCACCGATTCTGGCTGTGTTTGCAATACTTACAGTGGCTTCTTCACCTGCGCCCGCTTCTAATCCGGCAGTGGCTTCTTCACCTGCTGCTGCTTCTTCACCTGCTGCTTCTTCACCCGCTTCGGCTTCTTCACCTGCACCTCTAACTAATGAAGACGAATGGTAGCCTAACGCATCTAAGACTTCTTCTAATTGCACCAAATCTTCTAAAGCCATGCCGTATTCTGCTGCAAGATTAGCTGCGTGTGATATTAATGTTTTTCGCCCTATCAGCTTTTCAACTGCGGATACAACATCAATTCCTTTATTGTTTTGTTTTTCTTCCCATTTCCAGAAATCAGTACCACGTGGTAATGCATCGTTAATCATATCCCATTCAGCGTCTGTTAGTGCATCTGTGGCGATACCACTGCCACTCCAAGTCTTGACAAGATCCTTCAACTCGTAAAGGTCTCCTAACTTTAAGAGTTTTTCTAACATTGACAATTCAGCAAGGGATATATTTTCAACTGCACCGGCTACTACACCAGTAGGCAATGCAGTACTAGCAGCAATACTAGCAATGCCTCTGAGAAAGCCTCTGCGACTTATATCAATTTCTGATATAATCGATCTGTATTTTTTTATGTCGTCATGCATGTGAAATTCTCGATGTTGCAATAATATTTAGTACACTACCAATAAAATGTAAAAAAGATCCAAAAAGTGGTTGACGGTGGTATTATCAACTGCTATGTATGTGACATAGCGCAAGACGCTGTAACACACACACAAAGGAACTACAAGATGGAAAAGATGTTCGCAGTTGCTGGTATGTCTAACTTGGACGGCAAAGTCAAAGTTCGTTTCGCAAACGACATGACTCGTGTAAAAGTTCTCGAGAAGAACGGACACACTGATGTGCGTTTGGTTGCGCTTGCCGCAGCAATGACCAAAGACGCTGCTGTTGCTGCACTGATGGTGCACGATGCATTCCAAGATGCTGCTGCACAGGCTGTGCTGAAAGCCTACGGTGATGACGAGAAGCCTGCAAAGGCTCCTAAGGCACCCAAGCTGACGCTGGACGATATGCCCAAGCGTGATGGCAAAGGACACTTTATCAAGCGCGAAACTCGCGAAGAAATGCTGTTGGCCAAACTGGCTGAAATGGCTGTCAAAAATCGCCCGATTCGCACTGCGGAAGAACAGGCTGCTATCAACGCCAAGCGTTTGAAGACTATCAAAGACGTGCATCAGCGTATGAAAGCTGACAACAACAAAGATGTTACGCTGCTGGATGCAGAAGTTGACGGCGATGATATCGAGTTGAGTGACTTGGGTATCGATCTGCCCGTGGACGATATGATGTACGCTTAATGTGCAACACCGGCAAATAAAAGAACAGACCCTGCGGGGTCTGTTCTTGTGAGTAACGGATTGTTACGTATAATTACAATTATACAAATTGGAGCAAACGTATGTCCGTTTATAACAAATCCGACGCATATCGAGAAGGCCACACTGCATATAAATCATGGAGTTGGCACGGCGGTGAAAGGCCAAACAATCCCTATTATACAGGTGATATACACGGCGAATCTCTGCAATACGATGCATGGCAGGACGGATGGGATGATGCGTCATTTGATGATTAAATGTTCTGAATATTGAGATTAAAGGTGTTGACAGCGTAGTTGCGATCCGTTAGTAGTAATGCAACAACAACGCAACGGAGCATATCATGCAACTGAATGTAGACACCATTAAGACCTTGCTTGCAAACAATGATAAAGCAGTTGGCCGTGCGCTGATTGTGCTGCGTAATCGCCAAACTGCGGACGAGAAAGTCAGCGAAACTACCAAACACCAGAATGGACGTGGGTTCCGTCCGTGCCATGCACGTATGGGTACTAACATGGCAGACTTTTTTGAGAAGCGTGGCTTCTTGTCGCCCAAGCAAGCTGCTTACTGGCGTGCGCCTATGAAAGATGGTAACAGCCGCATTGAAATCTACTCGCGTCAACTGCTGGAAGAAGCGCAGGCCAAAGCCGCTGCTGCTGTAATTGCAGCATTGCGTTCGCAGCAAGCAGAAGACGATGCTGTTATCGAAGAGTTCGAAGCACATGTCAAACATAAGAGCGATTTCGCTGCGCTGGAAGCTGCGGCAGAAGAACGTGCTTATAAACATGCAATGCAACTGGAAATGCAACTAGAAGCACAACACGGTTGATATCAATCAAGGAGTGAATATGACACTGTTCCGCTACAAGAAAAATGGACTGCTTTATACCATCACTACCAATGGTCGCGGCAGTGGGCATAAGGCGCATCCTTACAATCACACTACAGAGATCGGAGTGTCGTTCCGTCGGCGTTTCCGAGACTTCAAGCGCAACATGGGCATGGCGGATTTCGAAGTGGTAGCAGAGCAATGACAACCGATATCAAAAACGAGATAGCACAAGCAGGCGGCATTGCAGTGATTGCCTGTGTAATCGCAATATTTGCACTGGTGGTTGCAGTCGCTAAAAGCGGCGCACCAGATGCTCCCAGGGGCGTTGATGGGTCCGACTTGCGCTTAGCGGTTGATCTGTGTACACCCTTCAAGGCTACATTTGAACAAGAACTCGCATGCTATCAAGCTGTGTATGGGTACAAGCCTGCTGCAAAGGAATGATTATGAAACTAGTAGTTTGTTACAGCCATGGGTCAGAAGGGTCTGGCAATTGGACTGAAAACCTCTGTGTCGAGTATGAGTCAAAAGATCATTTTCTCGTGGCATTTATTGATGCGTTTGCTGTCTGGGCTGAACAGAAAAAGCAACATCATAAACTGCAACGCGATCTTGCAAATGCTCGCGCTTCTCAAGATCAAAAGAAGATTGATGCTGCTTGGCAAAAGTGGCAACAGTATTGTAATGATCATCAAGTATACGGACCGCTTGTGGTTGATGGTATGGAGTTTGACAACTATGAAGACTTTGAACTGAACAACGGCGAGTATGTGATGATCGGCCTCCCAGATGTGTACCAACTGGAAGAATGGTTTGAACTAAATCGCCCCACACAAGTTGTAAAATAAAGGAGATATGCTATGCTACCAGATGAAATTATGCTAGACAACAAATTGGTTGCTGCTGTGGCTAAAATGTGGAAATACAGCAATGACATTGCCGAAAAGCAAACAGCAACCAAACCAGAGTTGAATACTGTGCAGCGAGACCGACACGCTCGTATTCCTGCGCTGCAAGCTGCATGGGATCAATACATGACAATGTGGGATCTTACTCATGGCGACTGAAAATACAAAAGAACTTGTTATGCGTGCTATTGCAGATATGAAATCTGTACTTGCAGGACAACAGTTTGACGATGCAGAATCTATGGCTCGTGCATATCTCAAACAAAATGGTAATTCACACGGCAATTGGGATATTTTGTATCCTGAAGTAAAATTGGCATTTACAAAGCTGGCAGAAGCTGCTATATATGAACTCAAGACAGGCAAAATACTAACAGAATAACAGGTGCTATCATGCTACTCACACGCGACGAATTTAGAACACAGGTGTTTGCCCGTGACGGACATCGTTGCGTGATTTGTGGTAACGAAGTCCGCGATGGTGTTCGACTTGACGCTCATCACATTATCGAACGTAGGTTGTGGACAGATGGTGGCTATTACCTCAACAATGGCGCTACGCTGTGTGATCATGGTAACAGCAACGGTTTTCCTATGGGTTGCCACAGCGATGCCGAAGTTACTACGCTGAGTGTAGAAGCTATTCGCATTGCTGCTGGTATTGATAAGCCTGTGCTGCCGGAAGATATGTATGTGGATCATGTCTATGACAAGTGGGGCAACATTGTTCTAGACAACGGCAAGCGTACCAAAGGCCCATTGTTTAACGATGAGTCTGTGCAAAAGATCATGCGGTATCATCCAGACTTTGACGACTTGTTCGTTGAGTATGTAAAGTATCCGCGTACCTATCACTTGCCGTGGAGCCCGGGTAAAACAGAAGATGACCGCACAATGAAGGATACGGCTATCTTTGCAGGCCGGCGGGTTGTTGTTACTCGCAAGATGGACGGTGAAAACTTCTCGGGGTACACTAGCTATTGCCATGCACGTAGTGTTGATGGCCGTAGCCATTATACTAGAGATTGGGCAAAGAACTTTTGGATGCAACGCAGCTACGAGTTACCAGAAGGATGGCGTGTATGTGCAGAGAATCTCTATGCTGTGCATAGCATCCGCTATGATGCGTTGCCTGGTTACTTGCTGGGCTTTGGCATTTGGAACGACCGTAACCAGTGCCTCGGCTGGGACGAAACTGTGGAATGGTTCACTTTGCTTGACATGCCAACTGTGCCTGTGCTGTATGACGGTATATGGGACGAGGAAGCAGTCAAGAAGCTCTACAATGAAAAAACCGACCGTGATGTTCACGAAGGTTATGTAGTAAGGCTGGCAGATGCATTTGAATACAAGGACTTCAAAACGTCTGTTGCAAAGTTTGTCAGAGCCAATCACGTTGCGACCCAAAAGCATTGGTTCTACGGAAGCAGCAATCACGAAGTAAATGGAGTGGCACTGAATGCCTAAGATCAAAGCATACAAAGGCGATGGCAAGATCATCCCTGTGGATGTCGCCAAAATATTAACGGCATACCAGTGTCCGTGGACCGACAAAGTCTACGGCGACAAGCGCAGCTATCTCAAGCATTTGAAAGAACTGCGCGAATCCCGCATGCATGCTCGCGCAAGAGCATTGCGTAGGCAACGTATCTTTGAAGAATTCACCATGCAGCCAGATCTTGATCACATTATAAAATGGATCGAACTGCATCCTGAATTCTTCTTTGACAGTGCCATCACCGCAGGTCGCGATAGATGGGGCGATCGTCGTGCCAAGTTTCGCGATGATTTTTCTATCAAGATTCTCTACTTTGATCTGCGGTGGGGCAATAATATCAGTAATACTCACAGTTGTCCCCGAGACGGCGTGACTAATTGGGGGCATCACATCGATGATCGTCCGCGTGGTTATCCTGGCTGGCAAGGTGAAATTGCATATCAGCTAAGCCATGACATTGGCAGTTTTACTGATGTGTTTAAACGTAGTGGTATTCATACTGGAACCGGTGGTGGCCGCGGTGACCTCAAGTGTGTATACGATGTTAAATTGTTTGCAGATGATTGGCCCGGTATGAAAATGCTGCGTGCAATGACTGACAATACCAACTACAATTACATGACTTATGGCCAGCCTGTCCGTTGACAATACCGCTGCATTCTGCTACGCTGTATATCATATCATAATAAAGGTAAAACATGAAAGTTTACATGGGAAAATACCCGACATGGGTAGGACCGTTTCAAATCGCTGAAAAAATCATGTTCTGGCGCGACAAAGATGATGACGCTGTATTCAAGCTGGGCGAATGGCTAGCTGGTAAAGGCGATCACGACACGTGGTTGACCAAGTTTTGTCAATGGTATCATAAAAAGTTCCAACGCAACGGCAATCGCAAAGTCAAAGTTCGCATCGACAATACAGATGTATGGAGCATGAGTGATACTCTTGCACTGATTATTGCACCCATGCTGCGCAAGCTGCGAGATACCAAGCACGGTTCGCCGGTTGTAGATGATACAGATGTGCCTGAACATTTGCGTAGCACTAATGCACCCGCTCTTAGCCAAGCACAACGTGACTGCGGACACACAGACGACCTGTTTCATACTCGTTGGACTTGGGTACTGGATGAAATGATCTGGGCATTTGAACAGCTTGAACAGGGCGACTGGGACGATCAATTTCATACAGGTGTTATTGACTTTAAATCTGTGCCGGTTGACAAAGATGGTAACGTATTGCCAGAAGATCGCAGAGACGATGCAACTTGGTTTCGTATGGAACGTGGCATTAACGATACTTCTAAATTTGATAAAGAAGGTCATGATGCACATGCAGCTCGTATCCAAAACGGATTTAATCTGTTTGGCAAATATTATCAAGCATTGTGGGATTAATTTTGCAGACAACCAGTATTAAATTGCGACTTGACGATATTAAAAGTTTAGCAACCTGGGCCGAGGATCTTGGCCCACGTAACATTCCAATAGAAATACGAGTAACTCCGCATAATTTAGGCTACAGTGTATTTGTGTATGCAGAAACAGATGAAGGATCCGGTGTCTGGAAAGACATCACTCATTACGAAAACTTATAAAATTATATAAACATTTGAGGAGTTAATATGACTAAAGTTGTTGTAAACGGATGCTACGGCGGATTTGGCATCAGCAATGCTGCTATCGTGCGATATGCTGAAATTAAAGGTATTGAACTGGTATGGGTTCCTCGTACCAAATATGGCGATAAAGATTGGGAATACCATAGCGAACACTGGGAACGTGTGGGCGTAGAAGATGCGGACGATCGTTATTTTTCCTATCACGACATTGACCGCACAGATCCTGCATTGGTACAGGTTGTAGAAGAAATGGGCAACGACGCCGACGGCGACTATGCAGAGTTGCGAATTGTTGATATCCCAGACGATGTCAATTGGTATATTGACGACTATGATGGTGTTGAAACAGTTCGCGAACATCACAGAACTTGGTAGACCGTGGCAAAACGTTGTACCTTACCACCCGATGACATAGCAGACTGGTACGTTGTGCTGGTCTCACCCGATCTTGATAAAAATACCAGATCATCTGTTATTATAGATTGGATAGAGGAAGAAATTTCAGGTAGATGGTATATGCGTACTAACCTCATACAAGTCAATGGATACGATTATCTACTAAAGGCATTCAGTTTTCAAAATGAAGAAGATCGTATGTGGTTTGCCATGAGATGGTCATAGCATGCGTAAGATTTATTATAACCAGCCATATTATACCCACAACAAGGTTGTAGAGGAATGGTTGTGTGAAAATATAGGGCCCAGTAAAAGCCAGTATGCAGGACACGGTTGGACAATGGTCAATAACTTTAATACCTACGCCAGGCGTATGACTAGTTTTTGGGTAGAGTTTGAAGACTGGGTCTCAGAAGAACAAATTTTAGCATTTAGATTAACTTGGCCATACAACAGTCACATGTAACATGAACACAGATACCAAACGATTGCTAACAGTTGAGCCCTCGCTTACAGCTAGCAGGCTCATGTTTAACGTAGACGCTGGCACTAAGATATTCCCTAAAGATCCAACTGACGGTAGCAGTGTATTCAGAGATGTGAATCGCAATATGTTTTTTGAATGGTGCGAACATCATTGCAACGGCCGCTACTGGGTGGGCATGGGATTTGTACAGTTGGAATTAGAAGAAGATATAATGCTGTTCAGACTGAGTTGGCTATGACACATGGTGAAATGCAAAGGCACGGTGATACCTATTACTGGTATAAACCCAATTTAGGAGACTACAGCAAGCAGCGAGCTAATTGGAAAGAAATGTATCTGTGGGCAGTTGCTAATTTTGGCAATCCGCATTATTGTGCTACTATACCACCGCGTAAATGGTATGCGGCTGACCAACAATTCAACTTTCTAAAAGAGGAAGACCGTATGTATATGATTATGAGGTGGGCATGACTGTAGAATGGCAGTATAACGGTGTTGCACCTATGAAAGATATTATATCATGGTGTCGCGATGCACTGTTGGAACACGCTTGGCATTATCACGGCTGGGAAACTATAACGTTCTACCATGATTCCGAATGGACTATGTTTAGATTGAGGTGGCTATGAAGTTTCAGCGTTTTCATATAGAATCCAATATGCAACCCTATGAAGTGGAAGAAGATGAATGGGTAATGGAACCCAGTCCTGAACGTTTTGGCATCAGGCTATTAGACGTCGACAATGGACTTGATGGTAAAGATGCCATGCGCAGAATAGCGGATTGGTGCAATGACCGCCGTGTATGGGTAATGGGCACCTTGCTTTACTTTGACACCGAAGCTGACCGGCTTGAGTTTGAGTTAACATGGCTGTAATATATTACATCGTGAACGATAACCTTGTTGACTATCATGGACACAAGTACATATATCGTATCATTCATACATCCACTTACTACAGCAGTAGATTGATGTCTGACAGTGATGCTGCTATACAAATAGATGATAACGGCGATGCAAAGTGGCTTAAAAATCGCTACAATGGAGATTGTACTGCGCCCATAGACGATGAAACGTTGATGCTTGTTAAGTTAAGCAGCGTAGAGTATACTTGATGTATGAGTAATCAAGACGAAGCAGTGATCAAAGGTAGGCGTTTTTATCTCTGTAGATTTCAGCGACTAGATGTTGCGTATAGCATGGTAGTTGAATGGTGCGAAGAACAATTCGGTGGATCGCATACAGTACGGACAGCCAGCGGACTACATTCTGCATCTGATACAATAGACACTGTACGCTGGATGGAAGATGGCGGCAATTTCTATTTTAGATCGCCTGACGACCGTGTGCTGTTTAACTTGAGATGGCAGTAATATAAATATTTTCTTTTAACTGGGTATATGTAATGTTAAAAGTTGCAGTTTGCTGGTCCGGATTAACCAAGGGATTGACTAATGTAGTAAGTTTTAATAAACAGTTATTCGACAATATCAGTAGTATTTCAAATGGTGAAATTGAGTTTGATCATTTTTGCCAATTTTGGAATAAAAATAACAAATACCTATATGATTTCGACGAAACATTATTCGACACGCAGTTTAAAGAATTGGATGGTGTTGCCACAGAACTTCCAAACCATGTAATAGATATTATCGATATACTAGGCCCGAAATTAACTGTGTTTGACGACTTCAATACAATGGGCGAGAAATTATTAGGTACAAAATTTCTTAAAATACATCCAATATTTTCAGAATACAAAACTTTAGCAGCACAACACAGTATGTTTATACATAAAACCGAGTATGATATACTAAACAACATTGTTGATTTTCGCGAAGTATGGGGATATGACGTACATTTGCATTACTGTCATCTAGTTAA
>JAUKPQ010074779.1:0-21406 GCA_032273045.1 Chloridella minuta | reverse complement strand
AAAACCGAAAACCGAAAACCGAGAACCGAAAACCGAAAAATGGAGAATGGAGAATGGAAATAAAGAATAAAACAAAATAATCCCATTCTCCGATGCTTATGTTAATATCCCTAAAGCTGACTATCGGTCAGTGCGAAACCCTGGGTGTCCGACTGTGACGCCACAAGCCTAGGCGACTCCTCGGCCTCCGGACCACTCTCGTCACCGGAAGAGGTCAGACCGATGTCCGGACCGACGGATACCGGACCGGTATCATCGTTGTAGTTCGGGACCGTCGTCGGATCGAACGAAATCTCGTTCCCGAGAATACGATCCTGCTCCTCGTCATAGAGCATGGTGAAGAAACGCCCCAGACCCATCTTCATGCGCTTTACATCTTGCTCTACTGTATCGTTCTTACGTTTTTTGCCAATAAGAGTATCGGTGATGAACTCATGAACAAACTTGCGTGTGAGATTCGGTCTGGCGTAAATGGCTGCAAGTTCGCCATACATCCTATTACGCACACGCTCACACTGTCTGAATTTTTCACCCTGGTCATATGCTTCCTGCCCCCCAGCGGCCTCTACTGCGGCCGCAAGCTCAGTTTGCGCTCTCTCTTGTATCATAGTATTAATCTCTTCGTCAAGTTCAGCTTCAAGCGTACCCCCCTTTGACGTTTTCCAATCGTTGTGTGACGAATGAATGACGCGAGTGAACTGAGAATCGGTGTATGTGTCCATGTTGTCATACAACCACCGATAACGCGGGAAATACTTCTCGTATGTGTCATACGTGACGTCGATGTTGGTGACGGATGAGGTGAATGCTTTGAATGCGTCTTTGAGTGTGACGTGTGTATTGACTCCGTCATTCCACCCCTTGGGATTCGTCGGCTTCATGTTATATGCCTTATCTTTAGTACCCCAATGAAAACCACAATGCGTCTTGAAAAATACGTAAATGCCCCACATGCTGATGACCCATGCCCTACTAGCATGCGTAAGCGACACCTTGACGCTGTTTTGAAGCTGTTCATAGTTGTCGATTTCGTTCTTGAATGCGCGTGACAAATCAGCATACGAGTTGTCTTGCAGCGCCTGCTCCGGACTCCTGGGTGCCATACCTGCATACATACAGATTGCAAACAGGGAGAGATGCAATGCAAAGATGCAATGCAGTCAAGCAATTGACTCGCGCCATTTTTCTGGTCGCAGTCTTCTTTCTGCCAGACTCTATCGAAACTGCCACCCGCCTATCGCCGACGACCGCTGGGCGACCGCTGAACCGTTGAAGGGTTCTTTAGTAATTACCGCACCACGTAGCACGTTCTCAGCCACAAGAAATATTCAAAGAACATTCCTCGCCGTCGGAAAATGCTACGTAGGCTACCACGCACTTCAATCGGGTCAAAAAAGTGAACGAGTAAATGCCGATCCGGTCGGAAAGTGCTACGTAGGCCACAACGTCAGCTTTTTTGGCGCGAAAAAATACCGACCCGGTCGCAAATCACCACGTGGTCTGAAATTTCGGGGCGGGTAATCTCCGACCCGAACGCAAACGCAATAGCGACAATACTCGCTGACTAGATGAAATTTTTTGGCGCAAAAAACAGTTATATTTCTGTCGTTTCATTGCGTTCAGGGGTGTGCGACGTCTACTGTATCATAATATGAGTGGGGAGGTGAGTACAAAGAAAAAACAAATCCGTAAGGGTGGCGGATTCCAAATCCGTAAGGGTTCCGGATTCCAAATCCGTAAGGGTTCCGGATTCCAAATCCGTAAGGGTTCCGGATTCCAAATCCGTAAGGGTGGCGGATTATGTTTGTACACAGGAAGATCTATCTCATCTGTGGCAAGACGAGGACCTGTCTTTTCTACGCGAACACCTTCAGCCCGACCAAGACAATCAAGTCCAATTTCATCGAGGCCATCGTCCACCAACCCCGGGTCTTCTTCCAATGAACTTCAGCTCTACTTCCACCTCAATGACTTCGAGATCGATTGTCTCGTCTGAACTGTCTTCTGATCCCGAGACCCATTCTCATATGCTCAAGGGGCAGACCATTCGGTGGATGGCAGCATGCGAGACTTGGAGGATGGAGATGAGTGAGATGGACGACATCAACACCGAATACTCCAAGGCCATCACAAACCTTCGCGAGCTTGGCAAGGTCTCGTCTTCGTTCAAGACTGCACATGTTCGCAACTCCGTGGAGGACAAGATCGCTGCGATGCGTCGTGCATTGGAGTCGGAGATTGCAGAGTTCCAGAACGTCAAGGGTGCCAAAGGTGATGATCTCGACGTCAAACTTCCCGTTCTCTTGGACCAGGGTCGCGGCATTTGGAACTCGCTCATGGTGTATCGTGGGTGTCATGGAGCCATGCCTCACTGGTTCACGAGTGGGAAGCTCAACGTGGAGAAGGTCGCATGGATTGCTACTGGAGGTGGAGTGTTCTTTACCAAAATGCAAGTGAAATTTCACGAACAACTGTCGGATCACAATGAGTCGGACTCGGACCAAGACAATGCCAAGAAACCCAAGGCTCGTGCGGCCAAGAAGCGTGCAGCCAGGTGCCTGGAGGTATGTTTGTCTTGAACAAAATACATTGTGAATCTCATAAACACGACTGATGCGACAGGGTTATTGAGTCCGACAGCACCGACGACGCTGATAGCACCGACGGCGCTGATAGCACCGACGGCGCCGTCGTGCAAGACGACTCCGTTGTGACTCCACCTCCTACACGTAAAGGAACTAGATGGCACTTCGATATCAAGCCTACCATGTGGCCCAATGGCATGACATGGTCTATTAAGAGGCCGAACACAAATCAGATCAGGCTTGTGCTAGACGGAGTTGCGAAATACATTACACTTAGCACTACCGATGCATTAGACATGGCGATTCAATCTGTCATGGAAGGTCACGGCACCGACGCTGCCGAGTGGAGAGAGCGTGATCAAAAGCGATCTAAACGTTTCCGCCTTAAACAAAAGAAGAAGCGTTCTCGGTACCCCCCTTCGGGGTGAGGTTGCGCTTGTGGTGTTTTGGTTCCATTCTAATCCATGTTTGTCTCAGGATGAACGAGATGCTTCCCGTCATGAACTACATGGAGATGGCCGACATCGTCGACTTGAACGAACCCATGTGCCGGGCTTACTGGTTGGGTCAGTTCATCACGATTACGACCCTGTGCAAGGACAAGGCCGACTGTCGCAGTCTTCGCAAGATTCTGTCCTACGTGGGCATTCGCAACAAGGAGTTCGTGGATCTCTACCGTCACATGACGGGCAAAGACTGTCATACCCGGAAGGACGATGTGTCGGAGATCAAATGGGTTCACGGCTTGTTTATCACTCCTCTCGGAGTGGAGCTTGTAGCAGGCCCAAAGCCCAAGAAGGCCAAGATCGAGATTCCACCGCCGGCGCCTAAACTCGAGATTGAGATCCCTGCTCGTACAATCGAGCCCAGGATCCAGATTGCACCGCCAGCGCCTAAGCTCAGGTTGTGCGTGAAATGTGAGAGTCCCTGGCTTAGAAAGCTTGACTCGGGTCCTTTCATGATGTGTTGTAGATGTGGTGAGACTGAGCCGGAGGACCTCGAGCTCCATCGCCTTGCTTTTCCTTCTAAATAAAGAAGCATCCCACTGAGATCCACCCCCTGGTGTGACGAACCAGGGGGTTGGTTTTGTTTGTCATTTGTTTACTCTTTTCTCTTGCCTGACAGACATGGTTCTTCCTAATGGTTTGGATTCACGCTGGTTCTCGGAGACGCCTGACCCGACAAAGTTTCTTTTCAAGCTCAAGATCACGGACGAGCCTCTTTTGCTGTCGCTGGAGATGGCCATGGGCATCCAAGCAGGCGTGAATACGCAGGAGACTCCCAAGGTGGATGTGATGGACTTGGCGTGTGGCGAGGATTTTGATGGCATGTTGTTTGACATGGATCCCTTCTATCCAAGTAAGTCTAACCGTGATCGTGATGACAGCAAAAGCCTAAGACGCAGAACCTTCAGCCACCGCGGGCACCAGTGAAGGAGGAGCGAAGGAGGTTGTATCCGAGAATGAAGGAGGCATCAAGGCGAATCCTGTACAAGGAAGGCCTCCACGTCCATCGAACGCGAATGCTGCGAGACGCCAAGAAGATCTTTTTCATGGGTGGGGTCGAGGCTATGTCAGCCAAAGACCTCAGCATCGTCGTCGATCATTTTCATGATCACGAGATTCCACTTCCCGGTATTGGGATGGAGCGCTGTCTTTACTATTTGATTCACAAGGAGGACGTGGAGCATTTGGCAGAGAAAGATCACAAGGAGTATGTGGAGGGGACTTCGGACCTCTTCATGTTTATCCAGTGTGCCAACGAGCGTACCAAACGCGGTTATCATTAGGGTTTTTTTTGGTAGGAGTGCTGATAAGGATGAGTAGGCTCGTATCTTACTTTATAGCATTCCATGACGCCTATTACCCTGAGAACACCGAAGAATTTACGAGAGAGGAGATTGAGGAGTATTTTATTTGGTACTCTGTTGCTCGTACTCCTATTGAGTCCGAAGCTAAGGTTCCTGTTTTGCTTCGCGAGCGTTTCCTTGCTGTTTATGATGGTGGGAAAATGCAAGAGGATAGGTGGTATCAAAACTCCATGTTCTTTCATCTCTACTGGAACCCCGAGATCATCAGAGAGTCCAGGTACGTGGGGTTTGGACAGTACGATTTCAAGATAAGAAAGTTTGGGTGGGATGTCGGGGTGGCATTACTGCAAAAGAATCCATCAGAACAAGACAATGTTGTTATTGGTCATTTGGAGTACAAGGAGGCCGTCATGTATGACATTTCAAGCTGCAGACAGTGGAATAAGTTGTTTTGCGCCAAGTATAATGAACGCAGGGGTACATACCATTCACTGCTGACACCGAATCCGCCACCATTCCTCTGTCACGCGTTTATTATTCCAACATGGTTTTTCATGGAGATGATGGAGTATATTGAATCGATCATGGATGATGTGATAACACTTGCGACAAGTGATTGGCATTACGCCGGAACGCTAGAGAGGGCGTTTGCGATTTACATTGGATTCGGAGTCTTGGAGGGGCGTCTCAGACGTTTTGCTACAACGTATGATTGGCAAACTGTCGTGCATAACCACGATACTCAGCGTTTGGCTGATCCCTTTCGCGGAATTGTTGCGACCCCTGACAGAGATGACCAAGAATTCCAAGACGGTCATGACAAGTCAGCGGTTTGATATCATTACCCACACTATGCCATGTGGGAAACGTTTCCAGGGCAACGAACGTCAAGTCGATATCAAGACGCGTCAACACCTGGCGGTCTGTTTGGATCTCAAGTGTAAGAGTTGTTCTCACAAACCCGGAAACATCATCTTCACAGATCACTACATCCAACACGACCGGTAGTATGACACACTCGGGCAAGACACACATCCGCCACAAGAACGACGAGTTGGACACGTACATTACGCCGTGCGGAAAGTTGTTTGAGGGGAGACCCGCGGTGGTCGATATGAAGAAGCGTATGCATCTCAAGACGTGCAAGGATCCCGACTGTTGCCGCAAGGTTCAGATGAACGAGATGGAGAAGCAGACGTCGGAAGTGATCTTTCGTAGAGACAAGTAAAAAGAAGAGTTGCACCTGACCATTGGCGCCGTTTTTGCGACCTCTTTTCAGAGATGCCGACCTATGTTATTGGAACGAAGCGCCACAAGGTGTTTACTGATCCCAAGAAGGAAGAGACGGAATACATGGAAGGAGAGGTTCGCCGCATGAATTCTTGGAGGATCAATATCGGCAAGTACAATCAGTCTCCAATGGAGGTCAAGTTCGAAGATCTATCCGTCTTGAATACGGACAAGTGGGATTCGTTCCGCGACGACATGTACGCCCTGGGCAAATCCAAGAGGACGGCGTTGCAGTACATGGCCTACAAACAAGAGCTCCGTGTTCGTCGTAGGAAGGCGGCGTATGATCAGAAACAAAAGGAGATTCTTGACAAGCAGAAAGAGGAGAATGTGATCAAGGAGCAAGATGCCATTGCGACCATGGGTTATGAGGATTTAACACCATACACCTTTGACTACGACCATTACGACGAGGACAAGAAGAACTAAACAAAACGACTAGTTTTTTAAACAGCGCGTTACTTGCTTTTAATTTCACATCTTGGTCTCAGACTAATGTGCGTATCCGATACCAAAAGACGTTACACTAATAGCGACCCCCAATGTACAGACATGGGGGAACCAGCACCAAAGAGACAGAAGATGGTACTGGAGCTGAATCCGGATCAAGTGCTTGCCCAAGTCGAGTATCCGGATCTGCCCAAGCTTCGCTACATCGAGGCCAACTGGGAGGAGTATGCGGAACGTCTTAACAAAAAGGACAGAGGGAAAGAGGCGAACATTCGAGCTGCACTAAAGAGCTACATCAACGCCGCGGACGAGAACGGGGCCATACGATTTCTCAACTATGCATTGGATCAGTTTCCCAACTGCCGATATTGGCCTCTTGGCAAGAAAAAGATTCCAAGCAACCCCAACATGAATCTTTTGCGGATGCCACGACCTATTCGACACACCGCAGCCGCCAAGAGATACGACGACGTGGATGTGGAGAACTGCATGCCTTGCATTGTCTACCAGATGTTCCGGGACGTGTTGGATCTTCCTACTCTTCAGTCCTACACGTCTTCAACTACTCAGCGCAATGACATGCTCGACGAAATGATGGAGGCCATTCCACAAGATTATGACTTGGGTGGACAATCGCCTCGGGATACCGTCAAGGGTGTTTTGACTGGTCTGATGAATGGCGGAAACGGTGGCAAGCTTTGCGACGAGCTCCGGAAAAGGGTCAAGTGGTTGCCGTTCTACGCAAAGGAGACTCGCATGATCCACAAGTTCGTCCAGACGGCACCAAAGTACAGGGAGTTAATCGGCAAGTGCGTCGACCTTGCCAAGAGTGATGATCCGACCGAATATCACAGCTTGATTGGAAGGATCATGGCCTACATGTACTTCGCGGAGGAACGCAAGGTGTTGGAATCAATGCTTCGTTTCCTACATCGCAATGGATTCGTCGGTGAGATTCATGATGCCAAGGGAGGATGGCTTGATTTGGTCTCCGCACACGACGGTGTCATGGTCAAGCATAACGACGATCTACAGCATCGTCTCGCGGACCTAAGTGACTACGTCTACGAAGAAACCACATACCGACTTCGTTTCAAGATCAAGCCCATGGACGAGGGGTGGGACGACGTATGCGATTATGTCGAGGTGGACGACTTGCCACCCGATGATACGATTCAGAAGGTAGAAGATGATGTCCAAGCAGCTCAAATCCTGATCAAAAGAATGGGCAAGGATTTGGTCAAGGACGAAGATGGGATTGTGTACGCGAGGCCTCCTGGAACGCCCATTTGGAGGAACGACGAGAAGGAGGTCAAGATGCTACTGGGTCGCGCATGCTTCCGTCTCAACATTCAAAAGGTCGTGTCCAAGACAGACTTGCTCAAGTTCCGCGCGGGGGAAGAAGATGCATTCGCCACGGTA
Organism: Chloridella minuta; assembly: GCA_032273045.1. Classification (NCBI taxonomy): domain Eukaryota; class Xanthophyceae; order Mischococcales; family Pleurochloridaceae; genus Chloridella; species Chloridella minuta. The sequence goes on along the minus strand of JAUKPQ010074779.1, from coordinate 13,849 downwards.
TACTCGCGGAACTCTGCGGGGGCAAAAGCTATGATCAACACGGCGTGGGCCATTTTGGACATAACGCCCGGATTCAAGCAGAAGCTCTACGACTCCAACCTACGCAAGCTGGTCTTTACCAATGGATACATCGACTTCTGTCTGGATCACGTCAATGCAGACGGAGAAACAGTGCCGTGGAAATTCGTGCGTGGGTTTGATGGAGTTGAGAGTCTTGCGTGCGTTCCTTGGGACTTTCCGGAAGATGGCGAGACGCCCCAAATTCGCGCAGTACGTCAACAGTTGGAGGAGCGTGTGATGGACAAGATCTGGGGCAATGGTGATATTAAGGACGCTCATGCGAGGTTCACGTCGAGGGCATTGGCGGGTAACCCCGAGGACAAGACGTGGGCCATTCTCCGTGGCAAGCGCAATACAGGCAAAGGTGTATTCGAGCTCTTGGCCAAGATCAGTTTCGGGAGCAGATACGTCGGGAGCTTTAATCTCGAGTCACTCAAGCAGACGGACAAGGAAGACGGCGGCGACGAGGCCAAGAAGAATTCGTGGATGATCAAGTTTCGGTTCAATCGCCTATGTTTCTCCAACGAAGGGGGTGTCAAGACTATCAACAGTAACATGGTCAAGAAGGTTACGTCGGGTGGAGACGACATTCAAGTTCGATGCAACTATGTGGACGAGTTCAACATTCAGATCCAGGGCCGGCCCATGTGCAACCTCAACCACTTCCCAGGTTTCACGACGGATGATGGTATGGACTTCCTGCACGTGTTTCCCATGAAGCGCCAGTTCATTACCCAGAAGCAGAAGGAGACGGACCAGTACAAAAACAGAGCAAACTACTTGGTCAAGGACGACGGGATCAAGACCTGGATTCGTCAGACCGTGTTTATTCCTCAGGCATATCTGTTCTACTTGCTTGGACACTACAACAGGACGATGGACGCACCCCTGGAGGAAATGGTGGCAGCCAAGGCAGACATCTTGAAGGACGATGATGACAACGCGTGGTTTGAAAGGATGTTCAAAGTGACTGACAACCCATCTCATTTCGTGGCGGCCAGCACCATCAAGAAGGTCTGTAAAAACACCAACTTTAACGTCATCAGCATCCGTCAGGAAGTGGCCCTATACCGAGATGGCGATCCCAAGGAATTTAGGGGTGATCGTCCAGTTGGGTCTAAAAATGGTCTGCGTGGAATCAGGGGTCTACAGTTGACCAACGAGGGCCATGAGAAGGTTAATGGTACCAGTCGTATGGAGGAGCAAGAAGATGACGAGTGAGTGGTTAGATTGCTGCCACGGTGGTTAAGATTTTTGACAAGGCAAAAAGCGGTATATCCGGCAATCTACCCCCATGGGAGACGTAGAATGTGACAATTGGTGGTAAGTGGCCAATTGGCTCCAAAATTTCCAGAAAAACTAATTTTCCCATAAAAACTATAGTCTTTCCATTTTCTTACCTCTCATTTGAGAATTTAGTCTTTTTAAGAGTTTGGATATCCAACTAGCCACTTCTTATTTAGAAACACCTTCGTGTAGGTAAAAATGCGTCACTTTTACAAAAAAGTCTCAGACCCCCTCTTGCCAACGCCTGCCAATTGGCAACAACCTATATTTGGTATCGCGTTTATTGTTTTTGGTTTATTCTACGTACTCTAGAATAAATGCTGAGCTCAATTTTCAATTGGCTTCGAGGTCGACAATATGCCCCGGTCCCGTGTCGTGAACCATCAGATTGGGCCCCATCGCCGCCTCGAACAAGACACGGACCTTTTGTAAATACATTTGAGTCTCCTCATGCGTCCTCTCTAACTGACTCGCCTGCCGTACAAGTCGAGGTCTCCCCCTCGGACGCCTCGGTACGACTGTTGTTTGAGGTATCTGTTCAAGTTCTTCCTCCGTCTTGACCTTGCGCTTCCTCCCTCGCCTCTCCGCTTTGGGCATGGGTTCTGGTGTCTTGAGCCATCCCAACTTCTCTTCTTCCTCCGAGAAACATACTGCCGGGGCAGGTGATTCGACTGGATCTCCTGGGACAACATCATCATCTGTAACCAAGACGATCGTGTCGTAGACGTACGCTAGTCTCTCGGAGACATGACACCTGGCCTTGAGTAACCAATGGATCTTGGTCGTGTTGAAAGGCAAGAACTTGGATTCGGTCCGCTTCTCGTACGCGAGATGGCCGTAGCAGCACCTCATATGGTTGTAGTGTAGGAGGCGTTTGTCACTAATACATCCAAAGAAATCTATGCTATGTTTGTAGCGCTGATCTCCCGTCACATCTTTGAGAGACACCTGACTTCCATGGGGCCCGGGGACCTTGACCGATCTTAGTACATCGATTGCTCGCATGACACAATCCGCCAAGGCCAAGACTGGGAAAGGTTGGAAGTCGTGTCTCTCTATAACTGACTTGTTGGTTTTTAGGGGTTGGTACTGGAGTTGGTATCTGAACAACAAAGGCTCATCGTCGCCTCCATCTGGATCAGCTACGCGCTTGAAATCGACGGAGTCATCCAGTAACTCGGCAGGTCGACGTCCAGTCACCAGCATGAGAGATGTCATCAGACCATATGCAAGTCGGCGCTTATGGAGGCCGTTCGTAAGCTGATGTATCGTTCGCAACAGATCATCCACGTGCTCGACAGTGTGCACAGCCTTTTGACCCATTCGTTCCAATTGTCCCATGCGCACCACGGGCGCGGATTCCTTGCGTTCCAACAAAGAGTTCTCTCCCCGTTCATTGCGCATGCTGACCACATCTGGTGTAAGTTTAAATTCATCCAAGTACTTGAGGGTAGGAGAATGTTGTGCTACCATTTGACGTAGCACATTATCATCCCCGAATGGAGGTGAAGAAGACTGTCGACGACAGCGTTGAACAAAATAGTACTGGTCCTGAAGTGGAGCAGCAATGAGCTTTCGTAACATTTCACGATTTTCTTCCGAGGCCTGGGGCCCATGATCTTGCAAAATTTGCCTCATCTTGTTATTAAAACCGAGGCATCTGACTCTTGGTTCACCCTTGTGTTGCAAAGCCATTTTACGTACACGAATCATCTGACAGTGCCAGATGTTACAGCACTTGCGGAGTAGGGACTGAGCATCATCCTCGGGCGTGCAATCCTTTGTTCGCTTAGCCAACACCATCTCGACGGCCTGCTGAGCCTTGCGGCTATGAACGAGGGTGAAGTAAATCTCTTCGTCTGTGAATCCGTCCATTTCTTTTTGTCCTAGCAACTAGAAAATAAAATCACTCCAACAAAGCCGGTTTAAACATTGCTGCAGCTTGATCATTTCCCAGATTGATAATGTTGGGCACGATCCCGCGTTCTGCAAAAAACTCATCTGTCGCTTGTCGTTGGCCATTCCAGTGGTGGTAGTCATCGAAGATGATGATGCCTCCATCTACCACATTGTCATATAATTTTTCCAGTTCAATCCTACTGGAATCGTAGAAATCCGTATCCAAACGAAGTATCGCTATTGGGTACGGAGCTATATTGCGTTCGTCCATAAGAGTTTGGCGCACGTCTCCGACAATGTAGTTGATCCGAGATAGTGGGTATTTTGTCCACACCATGTTGCCATGAACAGTCTTTAGAGATGCATAACACCAGTCGTTGTGTCCGTGTCGTCTTCTATCTTCATAGAACTTGACTACTTGTTCGCGTGTCATTTCATAGATTTTGGCTTCTTCGACGGTGTAGTCATTTTCTCCAGGTTCAGTCATGCCCCTAAAGGTATCGTACAGATAGATGTCGCGATCCATAACTCCATGCCTTTGCAGTTCACATGCCCATTCTGCAGGTACTGCTCCATGCAAAACACCACATTCGACGAATGCTCCAGGAATGTTATTTTTCAAGACGTATTGAACACTTTCTGCGCCGTCCATTTTTCCTTTAGATGTAAACAATATATTTTAATAAGCCACCTGGAATCCTGCGCCTGGTTGGAACGAGATGAGTGCATTCCTTTCAACGTGGGCATTGAACTGCAGTGCCTGGTTCGGGATATTGGAGGACCAGTTCAGATTGACAGTGACAATCTGTCCATTCAGATTGAGACCGCTGATAACACTATCTGACTTGCCAGTCACCTGGTCAAGATCTAGACCAAAGAGACAAGCTCCACTTGGGGTAGCCCATAGATTAGAAATCGTACTATTTCCAGTGAAGAACCCTACATTTCCGTTTACGTTTGTAAAATTAGTGGCATTAATAGCAAGACCATTCTTTGTGTTGAGCATGTGTCGTGACTGGAGAAGAGTTGCATAAGATTGGGCATCAGTTCGCACCTTGTTGACTGGCATGACAGATGAACCTATCTGCAACCACCATGAATCGAGAGCCGGATTGACTCGTGCAGCAATGGAATCCGCATTCACGTTACTCAACATGACCGAGTTACGGAAACTGAACAGAAGAGACTTGGCGCTAGCCGCCGCCACACCCAACAAGATGCTGTTGGTGCTCTGGTTTGCAGGATGAACGCCGGTAGACGAAACCCAGTTCGTAACTGGAATCTGCAAAGGACCACCGCCGGCACTCGCAAAGAGTGCAGCAGTCAGAGGAGGAGGTGTTTCGATAACTCTGTATACGAGTCTGACATTTGTCAACGTACCTTGCGGTGTCCCAGTTCCATAAGATCCACCCTTTTCACCACACGACGGTAGAGACAGTGCGAGAGTGCCGGTTGCAAGGTAGAAGAAGTTTGTGAATCCGACAGCAAGTGGTACAGCCTTTGTTCCCAAAACACCCAGAGGGGACATGACTGGAATGGCAATGTTGACAGAATTACCAGCAGACTCTCTACCAAAGTTATATCCAGCGGGCGTAAGATTGTTATTGTCGGTATTACCAACGATACGACCCAGACGAGCCAAATCGCCCTGATTGTACTTGGCAACACTGGAGACTACGTTACCAAGACCATCACCATTGGCATACTGATTCGTGGAGGCTGAAGTCACACCACCGGTTGCACAGAACTGACCAACGGTGAAGGAAGGATCTTCAAAGTCGAGTAGTGCTTGTGCCAACACATTGTAATTGTCAAGAGACTGCAGGAGGGCACTTGAGCTCTGACCGGAGTACAGATCATGTCTCTGAATCAAACTCTGTGCACTTCCTGAAAATCGACATGCCGAAGTCACATTATTACCATTGATACTGGTGTTGGTAAACGTGGCGTGAAGGTAGAGTGTCTCGGGATCGAGGAACCCATTTGCAATTGCGGGGATCGTAATCTGAATAGTATCAGAAGACGATGCTCCAATAGCATAACTGAGTGACATTGACTGAGATTCCACGGTGTAGGACCTGAGATCAGTCACTGCGGGCAGAGGCCCAGTAAACCTCATCGAATTTGGTAGTGCTGCCATATCTGTATTGTTTCAAGTAGGAGGCTTTGCTTAATTGGTGTCATTTTTATTTGCAAGAGGAGTCACCTCGAGCTGCACAGCAATGTAATAGTTAATGTTAGCCGTATATGCAAAATCTGCTAATGAACCGGTTGCATTATCATAAAGTTCGATCTTGATAGTGGAAGGGCCGACAGGAAGGTAACGTGTCACATAAGACGCCTCACCAAAGACAGTTCCATTGGTTAATGCTATGGTTGTTCCGGGACCGATTGGTTTTGAAGAAACAGTCTGATCCCAAACATCTGTTGAAAAGGTGGAAAATGACCCCCAGTCAACTCTTATCTCATAAGTACTTGTTGCGCCAGTACCCTTCCAAAAACTCACGAGACGTATATTTGCAAGACCTGCGTATTGGTTGGGTAGATTTACTAGTGCAGTAAAGCTTGGTCCATAACCCCTGACAATGACATTGTACTTGACATCGTTGATCCTCTGTGGTTTGTTGTGAAGAGGTTTCTGGGGATCGTTAAATGGATTAAGTGACATGTTTTATCTTCATACACATAAAATAAGTTTAATCAAGGGCGTTGCCCGCATCAGATAGGATGTTACCTACTGTACCCGCAGTTCTGAGAATGGCAGGGGCTTCTCTTGCTCCCTGTGCAATGGCGGGACCAAATTCTGGGATCTGTGATGCCTGATCAATGAGACCTGTCTTGTCGGCAAACTCTAAAGCTTGCAACCCAACACCAGATCCTTTGGAAAAGATATTCCCAAGCGTGCCCAATGTTTTTGAGAGAACGCGTTGACCGGAACCTCCTTTACCAAAGATCTGCCCTTTTCTGAAACCCTTTGGTACTGGTAATCTACGAAGCGCCATTCTGCTTGTTTACACTCTGGTTGTCAAAAAATTGTTTGGATAATGCTCTTACAGATGGTGGTATCTGATCTGGGGGATTGATAATTAGGGATATTACAATCGTAACATTGGTCCCTTGTAAATTAAGCTGCGTTCCGGTCGTTGTATTGCTGAGGTTTACTTCGATATGAGGGATGTGATTATCGTATGAGATACTGTAAATAACAGGTGCTGGATTATAAGACATTGTATCTCCATACTGCCCAACAACTGGTACAGTACATAATCTTGTTGTTCCCATTGTCGAGCCTTTGGAAGAGTCGACGTTCATCACAAAAATACTGGTGTCTACATTGATACCTACAGGGGCAGCAAGGTTTGCTATCTCGTCGCTTTTCAGTATATCAGTCGTGGATGTAACTGTGTGTGTCGTGTCACTCAATCCAATTAATGACAGACATGTTGTTCCCGCTGACGAACCGTAAATACTAAACACATAACCAGAAAACTGAAATCCCAGTACCGTGTAATCATAATTAACAGTTACATCAGTCTCCACTGTGTTTATCAAGATTTGCAATTCGGCTGCTAGATCGCTTCCGCTGTACGCCCCGGCTGGGATGGTGAAACTTCCAAGACTGGTCACCAAGGTATCGTTCACTCCCGTCGACACGGTTTGAAAGAGATTGTACATCCACAGATGACTCAGGCCTACCTGAACCCGTGTCCCTGGGGGCCAATCTATCGGCTGGCCCAGGATCCACGTCCACCCACTCGAGTTGTTGGTACTCGACGCATTCTGGGTCTGTAAAAAAATCGTCATCGATTGGCTCATCCTTCAATACCTTTGCTTTTGCTTGATATAATTTATCTAAAAGCCTCGCGATGGGCTGTGAGTCGGGTCCTACTGGTAGAACACCATTAATCAAATCTTCAATCTTGGTGATGCGGTCCTGTAATGCATGAGCCTTGTTCAACGCGTCGTTGGAATACTTTTGAATCGGTAAAGATCGAACGTTGGCGACGGTAGTCATTTTTTATTGTTAACTGTGTAAGCAAGATAATTATGAGCGAATCTCAGGCGAAGGAGATGACTGAAACACAGCGTGAAAATTGGTTAAAGTGTCTTGAAAAACGTCGCCAGAATATTGCTAAACGAGCAGAAGAGAAGCTTGCCAAGGCGTCGGAGGAACGTGATTTATCACACAAGAAGCGCAAGGTATTGAATGAGGTCTCCAAACAGCTCGATAAACGCGATCTTCCGGCCCCCCAAGACATTATTGTTCCCAAACCAAGGGAGTTGGATCCATGGCAAGATCGCGAAGACCGTATGGTGAATCGCATCGTCACGACATTAAAGGATGTGGTGGTTCCTACTGTGACCACACCTGACAGCACAGAAGACGATGAGCCGCCGAAGAAACACAAGAGACCCTACGTAAGGAAAAAACCTTATGTACCAAGGAGTAAAGAGGAACAATGCGCACCAAGTCGTCAACAAGTTCAGACACCGATGATTCGTCCGGCTCCGAATCTGATGTGGATATGAAGCCGACTGGTCTTCGTTTACCGAAGCTACCTAAACCAAAACCCAAGGAATTTAATACACCTCCTGGATTACCAGAATTGCCTTCACTCGCATGTCTTTTTGCTCATCGTGGTGGTGGAAAAACAACATTCATGACACGCTTAATCAAAGGTTATGGATCTACACTTACACATGTCTATATTGTTTCACCCACATTAAAAAGTCAGCGTCATTTGTTTGAAGACTATCTTGGATTGCCTCCTGAGCGTTTATATCAGGTGGATTCAATACCAGATATACGTAAAGCTGTGGTTGAAATTTTGAAGGAGGTGGAGGGAGATTATCGTAAACATAAAGACACCAAAACATACAAAGAAGTCTATGATAAACTAATGCGAGGCAAACGCCTGACGATGCAGGAAGCTACATTACTGGAATCGAGGGAGGCAATGCCACCTGAACCAATCCATCCTCGCCCAGTTGCCTATCTTGTGGCAGACGATTTACAATCCATGGGAAATGTTCTGAGAACTCCGTGGTGGGAATCTCTATGCGTACGACATCGACATATGGCTGATGGTGCAGGGATATCTATAGCACACCTGAATCAATCCCTTCGTAGTATGAGTAGGGCAGTTCGTCAAAACGCGAGCTTTATAGGATTATGGGGCACCCACGACAAGAGTGCCCTCCAAGATCTGGCAAAAGAATGTTCTGCTCATGCCACCCAGGAAAAGTTTTATGAGATCTTTTCCAAGGCAACAAAAGAACCTCACGACTTTTTGGCCATTGACTTGAGTGGGAAACCCAAGGGGCAAGTGTTTAGTAGAAATTTGGAAACCTTTTTCGATGTGTAGAATAAAAGGGACATGGCAAATTTACTTCCACAACCATTGCACTCCTCTAGTAAGAAGGATGAAAAGAAGATGAAGAGTAAAACGGAAAAGAAACACGACTACAAGGATCATGACAAGAAGAAGAAGAAGAAGAAGATAACAAAGAAAACAAAACCATCGACGTCCAATACGATTAATGTTAATGTAGGGGCAGGACGTGGTGGTGGTGGTTTCGGTGGTGCACGTAATCGTGTAGCTCCTTCTAATACCAGACCAACATCTGTTGTCAACCTATATTCATATCCCAGTGGTGGTCCTGGAGGTCTTTCTGCTCCATATGGTACGGTTCCAGGTAGAGGCTTTGCACCACCGGCATGGTCTGCTACACCATTTGGACCAGCGGTTGGTCGTGAACTTGCTGTTGATCCAGGGGTTATGGTACCACCCGTTATTCCTCCTGTTGACATGACTGGTCGTGCTTTTACTCGACCTGGAATGTCTGGAGTTCGACCTACTATGGATACTACTACACCGTTTGATGTTGCACCTATTGCACGATCTGCTTCTTTGTTGCCTAGTGGACTTGGGACTTTGGCACCGCCTTCGCGAGGTAGCGTGGGTGGACTACCGGGAAGTGACACTGTAGGTAGACGAGGTGATGACAGCGTTCATAGTAATGGTGTTGACGATTACGATACAATTGCGGCAAATGAAGATCGTAGGGTCCAAGAAATGCAAATGCGATTGTACATGGCGTCTTCGAGGCGTGGTCAGGAGGAAGCCCGACGCTCTATTGGCCAAGAACAAACTGGTTCAGAGCAAAGAGCGAGTGATCCAGAAGGTAGAGTTCCAGCAGGAGGTCCTTATCCAAATTCATATGGAAGTCAGCAAGGTGATCCAGATGATATTGTAGCACAGTACATGCTTGGTGCAAATCGACCAAGTGAACTTGCTGGAGGAGCAGCTGGGCTTTTTTCACGCATGAGCGGTGGAGTGATAATGTATCCAGACGGATCAATGGCCGGAGGTGGCAATGGTCGACAAAGTGATGTTGCTGTTGCATACGATAGCAATGGCCAAGTACGAGGACAACCACAAGGACCACCAGTACCATCAACCGGTCAGCTTTCATCTGGAATGGCATCGGCAATGGAGCCAATTCCACCTCCTCAAATGCAGACATCGACTGACGGATCTCCATTAAATTCCATAGCTCCTATTGGTGGAGCCACGCCTGATGTGAGAAACTCATATGGTTACGCAACTCCAGGACTAGATCCAAATGTTACGGTCAGACGACCACCCCAACAAGACAGTTCTACTACTGAAAGTGACGATTCTAGATTCTTAAGGACGCCGATTGTTGGGGATGATGCACGTCGATTGCTTGGTCTTGAACAGGAATCTCAAGGCACTCCGATAGTGGGTTTGAATCCTGGTGTTGGAACAACTCTTCGAGATAGTGGAATGAGTTCTTTGACTCCGCCGAGTGGAAGTTCTCGCTCTCGGTTCACATCAACCTCTGGAGGTGTATTATCGACCGATGGCTTTTAAGTAGCATGGACCAACTGAATGGTAAGACCAGCGTATTGTACGTAGGAACTAATACCACTAGCAACTGTCATTCCGATTCCCTGTCCAGCAGTCATGTTGGCCATTGCGATTTGATCAACCGATCTTCTACCACTGCCATCGGGTGCTGCCCATGAAGCTCCATCTCCAGGTAGAAGAACTGAGTATGTTGATCCATTGTATGACAGTATAGCTGCGGCTGTGTTATTACCAGCTGTGCTATCGTCCCTGAATCGGGCATGACCACCTACACTGTAGACACCACTGACAGGAACGACGACATATCCATTGTAGGTTCCACTCTGTTGCAAACCGTATGTGGATGTGCTGTACGTGGAAGGCATGAGAGATACCACAGTAGTAGGTGATGCATTTGCCCAGAAGAAAGATTGATTGAACGTAAAAGTTTGGGCAGGAGACGATGTAATGTAAAAACACACCTGTTGAAGACTAGCATATCCGACTGTACGAAACACAAACCCACTCGGAAGCGTTGTTGTTCCTACAGCAAGGTTGACATTGGCACTGATGCTATTGCCAAAAATACCACTTGGGGTAATTTGACAGATAGGTGCAGCAGATCCCTTTGTATTACCTGACCCGGGTGATGTGTAAAAGAAGAACCCACCTGTTCCAGATCCATACTTGTTGATCACGTCTGTCTCCCCTCTCAAGTCATTGTTCCATGTGTGATAAGTTCCTTGTGTAAGGATTGCATTTGCATTGATAGCACCGCCGGCAACAGTTACTATTCCTGCTGATGCATTTCCCGTTACACTGAGACTCTGTAATGTACCCACGCTTGTTAAATTTGAAGTCAGTATGGTTGTACCCAAACGTCCGGGTCCGATGACCAAGTTACCACCACAATACACATTCCCAGCATTGACATTGGCTGCAACAACGTTACCAGTCACTACGGCAGATCCTGAACCAACCTGACCTGTGACACTTAATGAACCAAGTGTCCCGACGGAGGTAAGTGAAGATGCGATGATTGTTGACCCCAGCGTACCCGGACTTAGTCCAATATTACCACCAACGTACACATTTGCATTGACGTTGTTGGCTACTAGGTTACCAGTAATAACACTTGTTGGTGTGATAGTCAGATTACCTCCACAGTACAAGTTACCACAGTTTACATTTGCGGCAGCTATATTACCTGAATCGATTATTGCAGCACAAACCACAGTACTCGCAACCGTAATTCCATTACATGAAATGTTTCCACCTCCCCCTATATTACCAGTTATAGTGGAGAAGAATGCATTGTTCCCCGTTATATTTCCAACGTTTAAGGAGGTAATGTTACCAGTGTCTGCCCGCGTAATGTTACCAATAATGCTACCGATGACATTACCCTGGAGGTTTGGTGCAACAATGTTACTAAGGAGATTAAGAGTATTGAACTCGATGATGTTGCCGGAAAGCTTGTAGCCCTCGATGTTCGCGAAGCTGATGTTTGTGATGATGAGATTATTGTTGGTTGTTGAAGCAGTAGAGTAGATCGTAGAAGACACGGTTTTATTACCAGAGAGAGATGTCATGTTTCCTTCTTTCTTTATTGAAGACCATTATTTTTTCTCATAAAGACCATACAGAAGCTGTCCTCTTTACGATCCTCGAGACGTGTGTCGAAGTGGGTAATAAAGTACTTTCGTTCAATGTAGTCTCTGTAGGCATCATTATAAAACACCTTGAGTTTTTGCCACCTCCAAATTGAGTCGGGTTGTATATCCTCGATCACATAGATACCATCCTTGGTAAGTTTTCCCTCCAAGTATTGAAATGCTCTAGCCTGATCTTGTTCACGATGAGATCCATCATCCACGATAACATCTAAAGGACCATCAATCTTGGTGAGGACGTACGCCATCTCCTGTGGGACCGTCGCGTCCGCTCTGTAGACATGAATGTTCTCCACAGAGTCCTTACCAATGTCAACGTGTGCAATGTCAACTGCATGGATCTGGGCCTTGGGGAAGTAATCTCTCCAGGCTCGAAGAGAGTTGCCTGAAACGTAACCCGGACAGTTGACCTGCATCGCGTTAGCATGTTCTGTTGATCCAATACCAATCTCCAACAAACGCTCGACAGAGGAACGGCGACTGTCGAACAAGGTTTCATACATGGGTACATAGTTGTGTACCAAAACCTTATCAAGGTGATATCCTTGTGCGATCTGAAATAAAGTGTCCATGGTTTCTTGTTTATGCCATGACAACAAAATAATTAAACTCCAAAGTTCGCTAGCGCATGTGCACCCTTTCCTCTCTTGGCCGTATACATCTTTGTTTTGACACCACTTAGGTATGGGCTAAGGGCTCCGACCAAGTCTTTACGAACGGCATGGATTGTAGTGTTGGAACCAAATCCATCATTGCCACCCATGGGTTTCAAGAGATGCTTGGGTTGAAAGATACCCTTCGACCGCACAACATCCACTGGACTAATGCCTGGATTATATGCGTGTGTCTCGAGATTAAGGTCTTTATACTTCTTGGCTACATGCAGGGCTTGACTTCCTCCCAAACTGTGACCTGTGAGGCTTACATTTTCCTTACCGTACTTTTGCAATGCCTTATCTGCTGTATCACTAGCACCTTTGAACCTCTTACTGGCGTTCGTCAGACCAAGAGCAATAAGTCCATCGGCTGCCAAGTCTCTGAACCTATCCTTGCTTCCACTGAGATTCGTTCCTCTGTAAGCAACGACCGCCTTGCCGTCCTTGTAGTAAACCTTCCTGTCTCTATTTGATAAATCAGTGTCCAATTGATAACCATGTGCGGGATCCTCTTTGCCGTATGCTGCTTTGGATAGTTGAGCATGAATAGTCTCACGACTTGGTTCGGGTGGATCCACTTCACTCATGGTTTTACAAACATTGATATAAAAAAAATGCACCAGCCTTACGGATTTGCTTTCCGTAAGCCTTACGGATTGCCAAACTTAGATAAGATCCCCCAACGTCTTTCGCCTAATGTTTTAGCGATAAAGAGATTGCAAGTGTTTGAGGTCACTGACCCTAAAAACCTTGCATTGCGACCAGAAATGGCGGATCAAGACGAGACTAACAACAGCGTTCAACCCAAGACGTACATCAACCTCATTGCGGCTACCGATTACAAAGCCGCCGTGAGTAGTTCTGCATCAAGGCCTCCTTCTGTAATGGTACTTCGCAAGCTGGCAAAGCCTGGTATCGAGAGAGACTTGGTTCACCAGTACAAGAAAGCATCGGAATCTTCAAACAAGGTTTTTACTCTTACCAACGAGGATCGTAAGACTATCAAGACCTGGCAAGACCATCTCTATTCTAATAGCGACTACATCAACACTGGAAACGAGGCTGCAAAGGACGCGCTTGGTATCTTTGCAAAATCCAAGGATTTCGCATCTCTTACGTATCTCGCGGAGGAGGTTGGACGTGTGACCAAGATCGTGGCTCCTCCCTCGGCTGCTGAGGTGGAGAGGGAGCGCATCGATGCTATTTACGACATTTCGGATCGCATCGAGCTTGCCATCAAGAACGTGATGTGCAGCAACTCTCTTAAGAATGAGTTACTTGAGCTAGCTTGTGAGTTTCGCGAGGTAGCCATCCTGTGCGGCAAGCGTAAGCGCACTGAGTAAAAGAAGATAGTCGACGCCCGTATGTTTAAAGTTTTTACTTTTTACTTTTTTTTTTT
>JAUKPQ010074668.1:0-21470 GCA_032273045.1 Chloridella minuta | reverse complement strand
AAGAACGCATCTTCTGGTTGTCCTGGCTTGACGCCGGTTACTACAAACTTCTCTAATTTATGTCCTACTGTTTTCATGCACTTCTCCTTAAGTTAAAAATTGGTCTCTCAGTGTTAATACTGATATATTGATTGTACATTAATTTATCCTATTAATCTACGATTTTAATAGGTTTTTTCAGAATATTTTTTAATAACGCTTATAGATTTTTTCAATAACAAAAAAGGGCATTAGCCCCATTTTGTGTAGTATGCTTCCATTGCTCGCTTTCGAGCAAGTACAAGCCTAATTTTTATTTCATCTGAAATGTCATCGTGGATTTCAGCAGTTTGATTGACCAGTTCCGGGCGACGATAGCCAACTTGTATGTCCGGTAGTTCATCATAGTAGTCAGACTCGTCGTCGTTTAACTTTGATAGTATTACCGGGCGCGATTTCTTAGCTAAGTGTAGTTTTGGCTTCTGTTTTGTGATGACGACACGGACCCGACCTTCGGGTGTCACAGTTCGGGCAGACCATTCGTAAGGACTGGTATTCAACGGTGGGGCTGATTGTGCTTGGAGTACTCCTAGGGGTAGAGCTACGAGTATTAGTAGTTGTAACAGAGTGCGCATGCATGATTGTCTCCTCATCATACTATATTAACGCCTAAGAGTTCAATTAAGTTGACAAACATTTACTCTTTTTTGCCAATGTATTCGTGGCTGTAGCAAACTCGATCTGCATCTCTAAGAGCAATTTGGGCATTACCGCCATAACCGGGCATGGCCCTTATACTACCGTCCTTGAGTAGGTAACTACCTTTTCGACTTTTCTTATTAGTACTAGTAGCCCGCCACAGGGGTGATTTTTCTCTGTGCTCGCCAAAACTAGGATGTGCTGTTTTAGAGAAGTATCTTAGTCCACGGCCGACATAAATTTCAGCAATGGCATCGCTAAAAGCAGTACCTATGCCCATGCCTTGAAACTCAGGAAGAATCACAGTTCTATGACCGCGCCAGTATGAGTGTATGTCGCGATTGGTTGAGTGTATTGCGGCATGGAAGCCAATGGGTTTATCACCCAACAACAACACGTAGCAATGAACGCTACGACTCATTTTAGTATCTAGATAGTGATACTTACTGAAATATCTCCAATAGTCCGGAGTTGTGCTTCGGATGGTGAGTGCAAGTTCTGGTCGGGTCCCCAATCGAAGAAGTGACCTCCGGTTATCAAGTTTCTGCAGGTCAGTGTCGTACACCCAGTCTGGATCTAACCAGTCAATGATATCTCTGTGACAACTGGCAATATACAACGGCTCAGTAGTGCCACGTTGAGTGTAATAACGTCTGATACTTAGAGCCAGACTTTTAGCAGTATCTCGGTCTACTACACTAGTAAACTCATCAACAACATTGATGTTTTGATCTAGACCCAGAGCCATTATAAATCTATGATGCTCACCATTGCTGAGTGTATGAGGTGGCCGAAACCAAGTCGGTATGCTACGCAAACCACAAGCAAGCAATAGTTCTTCACCACGTTCTGGAGTGCTAAAGTTTTCAATAACTGTATTATAAAATTCAATCTTAGGTTGTGTATGTTCACCTAGGCTGCCTAGGATAGTACTTTTACCTGATCCACTAGTGCCCACAATTAATACAATGCCATCTTTGGGCAGGGCAGGAATGACTACAGGACTTTCTACATAGTCCTTAATATCGTATTTCTTTTTAATTTCTTCTAAATAGTTTGACATTTGATACTCTTTTCTTTACAATTATCACCATGCCATCTGGTATAGTTAGATGGATCTACTAATTTTTTACAGTATATACATTCTTGTTTAATTCTTAATTTTGCTTTTTCTGATTGAATTTTTTTTGCATTATCTGAATGCTTTCTACCAAACATGCCATTATTTTCTCCAGAATTAGCTATGCTATTTTTTAGTCTATGCTCGTCTGTTTGTACTCTACCGGTTAATGCAATTGACATTTTTTTCCTAGTCTCATTACTAACAATTCTACCAGTATTAGGCATAGGCAATCCAGCCTTTCGTAATGCATTTAGTCTAGCGAGTTGTGCTGTGCTTGTATTTTTTCTTTGTTCTTCAGTTGCTGGAATACCTTTATTTGGTGCTGTTCTTCCTTTGTTTGCCAATGAAATTTTTGCAATGGTTTCTGGCGAGGGCTTATTTCCGGTAAGTCTTTTTCTTGTCTCTTCTGAACGCTTGGCTTTTCTAATTGCCACCTCTTCTGGACTAAACAATTTGTCCCAGGACATTTTACCTTTAAGAGAGTCAGATATACGTTTCCGAGTTTCGACTGTTCTTTTCTTACCGGTATTGTTTTTTCTATTGGTTTCTATTACTCTAAGACGAATCTGTTCATACACTCTTGACGTAATTTTTGTTGAATAACGAGTTTTTCGATTATTGCCTTTTAAAAAATGTAAAGCGTATATCATTTTAGTACGGTATTCGCCTTCGACCATTTTAGTGAGCAACCAATGACATACAAAATGTTCTCTACACGTAAGTCTGACTAGATTATCTTTGCTGTCAGATCCAGATAAAGATCTAGGAACGATGTGATGTACTTCTGTATATAGATTAGGAAATTGTTTAAGATGCATCCATCTACTTAGAGGAAAATTACGAAGTTGTGCATTAGCAATAATTTGCTCATACCATTTGGTATATTTGTTTTGTTTTATTTGAATTAGCCATTGTATCATTAAATTACCAAGTGTTCAAAGTAATTATAATGCTTTTCTAGGGTCCAAGTCAACGGATCAATCACCGTTCCGTCATGTGTTTGATATGTAGCATCAAACACTTCGGTGTATCGTTTGAATGGCAACCACATGTCCGGAGTCTTGCTAGCCCAGCCTGCATCTTTGAGTGCCATATGCTTGCTACGACTCAACACCACAGTGGGTGCGTTAAGAGCCTGGTCAATAGTAATCACATTGGATAACAGCAAGTCACGTAGGATCTTGGCCGGAATTAGGTGCTCAAAGTCACAGTCGTCGTCGGCACCAATTTCGTGATAGTGTGCCTTCATACCATCGCGTTGTTGGATACAGTACTCGTGATAGCGACGTAAAGCATCATCCATTTCGTTGCGTATTTCTCTAAGCTCTTGAGCATTGTTTACTGTTGCATTGTACTCTTGAGACAACCGATCTAAATTGCGACGGCAACGATTGGCTACTGTTTGATATGTTTCAGCGGTGCGTTGTGTGCGACCATACACTGCTGGTACAAAACGGTCTAGACTTTCTTTTAACATTATGCAACCTCCTGCATTGGAAACAAGCCAGGAGCATAGTTACCAATAGAAATTCCTACTGCGGCACCGGCACCATGTGTGGGCAAATTTAGTTTGCCGTTGTTTAAGATATGAAGTTCACGCATAAAGTTAGCCATTGCAGTAGGAGCTACCCACCCAGCACCAGGGTGACTGTGTTCCCATTGTACCTTGGACTTGCTGTGTATCAAGTGACTGCTTTTGAATGTAGTCTTTAAACTTTCTAACAGTTTTACCATCCAACCTTCGGGCAAGGTAATATTGTATTCTCTTGAAAGACGTTGTAGTTCATATAAGCCAATGAATACACCTTGATCAATTTCCTCTTGCAGTGGAAACACTTCTTTGATGGCTTTTAGTATGGCATTTAATGTTGACCCTTTGGGGTCTAGTTCAATACCCTTTTGTGCATATTTAAAATGACTAAAAAAGTAATCATGATCGCCACGTAGATTGTCACTGGCACGTGATCCTTTGTCTTGTAGGTCAATTGCTAGTGCATCAAATTGATCTTGCATGGTACGGGCCAAAACATTCTTGGTATCACGGCTACCATTTTTGTAGCGTACTAAAGCATTACGATGCAAGTCGCCTGGGTTCAAGCGACGAACACCTGTGTCGTTGAGCATTTCAAATGCAAAGCTGGCAAAGTTAGGGTCTGTGGTTTCTACCACAGCACAAGGAATTTCTTCAAAGCCAAGGATCAAGGCAGCGATGGTACGATGTTGACCATCGTATGCATCAATTCTATCATTTCCTGGAATTTTACAAGCTGATACCGGACTACAGATTCTTGAATCCCACTTCTTCATGATGTTAATAATATGCTTGTGTAAAACATCACGTTGAACTTCGTAGTCAATCCACAATTGGTCTGTGGCATTCATATTACTGATAGGAAATGGCTGTGATAACTTGGCAGCAGTTCGCCAAGCATCTAATTCTTTTTGAGTTACATTGTAGTGGGCTTTGAGTTGCTGTTCGACTTCACGGGCCACTTCCGTAAGTTTTCTTGTTAGGCGTTTAGCCATGGTACTCTCCTTTAGTTTCTATCACTACTCGACACAATGCGAGATCAGCAATAAAGGTTAAAATTACTACTTCTAATACTTATTATACTACAGATTAACTGATTTGTCAACCCCTACATAATACAAGGTGCTCTGCGCCCCTGGTGGTCAATTATAGTCTAAACATCGCAACACCCCTCTTGGTGTCGCCTCTAGTTGCCCTATCGGGCTCGGTAGAGAAACAAGTTAGCATTCACCCACTCACAACAGGGCGCAGTTACGCATTGCCAGCGCCAGTTAGGGTTTGACTGGGACCATCCGCGGTTGACTAAACCACTTATCGTGCGGATCACACTAGCTCAGAGTCACCCGAGCGCAAACTGTATGATTAGTGTACAGTATCTCCCTCGACACCGTCGAATACACTGCAACCACGGTCGGCTGCTTGTTCCATTAACTTTTCTGTACTGGCATCACAGGCAATTTCAAACAACTCATCAATCTCTGCTTGAGTCAAATGTTCTTCTCCGATTAACCCGGCCAGCACTGCATCAGCTACCATCGAGCGATCTTCGGTCATTCAGTTTCTCCTGTAGTTCGTTAAAAAATTCTATAGCCAAATCAAATGCTACAAGTGCTTCGTCCACAATGTCTGTGGACAGTTTAGCATCCAACGCTTTGATCAATGCTGGACGATCTTCAAAACCATAACACTTACCACTGCCTGGAACTTTCTTGGCAATAATCTTGCCACCATACATATCGCCCATGTGTCGTACATAAACATGAGCTAGAATTTGACTACGGTCGGTGTAATACAAATGTACAATTCGCTCACACCACTTTTTAATACTAGGCAACGGTTCTTCAGTGACATTGTAACCTAGTTCTTTTAAATCTTCACGCATGTACTCAGAACGTTTGATGTCAGGTAAATCATGCAACAAGTGACTGACTTCAGCAAAATATTCAATGTTACGATAGACCACTTCCATCTGTTGCAAAAATACAGCATAGTCATCCGCGGTTATGTTGCCATGTAACATGTATTGCACAAAAGGTGTGGCCTCGGCTGCTCTGTGTTTTTCGTTGGTGTATTCTCTTAATATGCTCATTGTACCAACTCGTTAAATCGTTCTACGAATGCTGTAATCAAACACGAATAGGTAGTTTGATTACGGATGTAAAACACCACATCATCCTGAACGCTTGCCACAACAAATACATTGCCGTTTGAATCTGTCCATTTACTTCCAATTTTCATCAGTACTGTGCCTTTGCTAGTCGTGCTTCTCTGTGATAGTGCCAACTGGCTTCAATGTCAACACTTTCTCTAAAAAATTTATGGTAAACCCGGTCCGAAACTCCGTCGCCTTCGTGTGGCGTTCCAAGCTCATAAAAATTATAATCTATAGTCCAACGTGGAATGATATCACCTTGTGCATCCCCGTCGTGAAGTATAGGTATTTGCCTCCACCGAAATAACAAGTTATCAACGACCTGGTACCAATAATTTTTAGCCCAGGATTTTTGTTTAGCTTGTTCATAGCAAGCTCGGGCATGGTCCAATCGATTGCCAAGTATTTCTATCTCGTTTCCAAAGTGTCTGTAATTTTTCATAATGTTAGTAGTTTAACAAACTTGTATTTTGTGGTCAACCTATGCCCATTTCATTATAAATGCCAAACAATCCCGCTCGTCATCAAAATAAAATATGTAACGCCCAGGTTTTCGATCACTGCTAACTTCTACCAGCTGCCAACGCCACTCATTGACCAACTCGCTTTTGCACCAATTTAACACATGCTCCACTTCGCCATAAGGTTTTATAATCTCATAGGCGTGATTGAAACTTTCTCGATCTCTTTGCCACTCTACTGGACTTTTTAAAAGCATAGTTCTACAGGTTGTTCAATTCCCCAAAATTTGTGACTTTCTTGTATGTCTTGAACATATCCAAGACTTGGTCGGCCGCTTTTGGGATCAGTCATCTCGTAAAAGAAAAACTGTGTGTTATCTTGAATCCATGTGCGTTTTGTATAATAACTTGGGTAACCTTCGAAAGCATCTAGTGCCAATTCACAATCAGCAGTAATTTCCCACATGACACCGCCTACTTCCGCACCCGTACAAGGTTCAATGGTAGCATGACTGTATAGCTTTAATTCCCAGTCTCGAAGAACAAATAACCCTTTTGCCGACGCCTTTGGGCAACGCCAACTCATATTTTCTGGATGCATGTTAGCACCGTAAGCAAAATAAAATTGTCGTTCTGTTAACATGCTACCTCTGAAAATTTAAGTTTAA
Source organism: Chloridella minuta (assembly GCA_032273045.1). NCBI lineage: Eukaryota > Xanthophyceae > Mischococcales > Pleurochloridaceae > Chloridella > Chloridella minuta. The sequence continues at coordinate 14,857 of JAUKPQ010074668.1, read as the reverse complement.
AAATAAATGCATCTTTTGAATCACGAAATATCCAGACCATTCGATCTGCACTAATATCAGTAATAAACTTGTCGCCAGGACATCCAAACAGCTCAATGCTGGCAATACATAATTTGTCCCAATAGTCCATAGTGTCGTCACCGCGGCCCCAGTACACTGTGACAGGATAAGCGAATTCAGGATCTGTCAACGTAGACTTTCTTTATGTATTCGTCGATCTGCTCAGAAGGCCAAGTAGTGTAATATAACAAGTTATCTGTTATACCAAATCTGTTACAAAAACTTTGTCCGTATCTAATACCGTGAAGTCCATCCCAAGTATAATCTTTTTGCCATAGCTCAAAATCCTCATATGGTATGGGTGGTCTTGTTTGTTCTTCCAATGCCGCAAAGGCTACAATTTGTTCAAATGCGTTTTGTCCTGTCATATACTATTTTAACACGCTTTCGCCATTTATGTCAACTTCTGTCCAGGTGTAATCACCTAACCATTTTACTCTGCAGACGTACTCGTATTCTTCTGGTTTACCTGTAGTCCATTCGTCGGGCCCAGTCTGTACCAGAATAGTGCCACCTTTTCTGTGATCACGGGCCAACCAATAGCATTGCCCATGATAAATTTGGAATGAATACTTGGCCGCACGTACCAGGTCGGTAATATCCAAACGCTTTCTAACATCATCTGCTTGACGTTGTAGAACTTCAACCAATTCCATGATACGACGATATTCCTGGTGACCGTGAAGTCTCGCCACATTCACCATGATATCCTTTTGCTTTTCTACAGGTATAAGGTCAAATGCTGGACCGCCAACTTCGGTCGGGTAAGGTGTTACACTCCGATTAAAGAACTCGATTAACTCGCCTGTGCTGGTCGAATCGTAACTGTCTCGACCATCAGCTGAGTTAGTTTTGTCTTTTTTAGACATCAGTCCCAAAGATTTTCAAAATACCGACCGAACAAGCGGAATCCATTTGCTTTACGTTCTTGCCATTTTTTGTGACCTTCACTATCATACTTGACCTTACTTGCACCATTAGTTAAATCTTCAAGTCGAGCATCTGGATCAGTAGGACATTCGCTATGGTCAAAGAACTGGCTGTCGGCATCATCCTTGACCTTTTGTTCAAAGGCCCAGATCATTTCATCCAAGATCCAATCCCAACGCATGAAGTGTAGGCTGTCGGTGTCCCACTCATTTTCTTTGGGTTGTGCCATATAACTACGCAGGTATTCGGGCACATCCGAATCTTCTGTAAACGGAGCACCATGTTTGGTAGCCTTAAGTTGTTTAAGTCCAGGAAGAATGATATCTGCCAGGGTATGATCAAAACTCCAAGTATCCCACTCATCAAGTCGCACATAGTTCCAGCGTGGATGCACAAAATCTAAAAAGGCCATCCATGCTGTACAAATAGGATTTAAAAAATTAACCAATTTTACATATGGATTGTTGGGTTCGTCCTTGAGATTATAGATACGGTCCTCATCCCGTTCCCAAAAGCAAACAGCCTTAAGGATAACGTAGGGGCTTACCCAATGATTTCTATACTTGCTTGACCAAATTTTCATTCTAATCCCTTTTCTTCAATGCCCTTGACCAACCATTCAGTCAAGGGTTCACCATGAGTTAGTTTAATTTTTAACATACGACCATCCATGAACAAGGCCTTATATTCTTCTTGATCCTCGTCGGATCTGTAATAATAAAAACGTATTTCACCATCAAAATCATGACAGCACACCCATCGCTCGTTGCTTTGCACCAGTGTTCCACCAAGGAATCCATCATCGCTATCGACCCATTCACTATCGTATTCTTCGTGCCACAGATACCAATGCCCACTGTCTTGATCTTGCTCAATCTTGTAATTATCCAGTGTTTGCAACGGAGTATCTTTAGTTTGATACTGTCGACCTCGATACTCAATATTATCAAACATTCCCATTACTGTTTGATTCCTAATGTTACTGGTGCGTGATCAACACAGTCACCCGTTTCATCACTATAAAAGAACGCATCAGAATCTATAATTTTAATCCGCATGTCTGAATGACGTAAATCGTAATCCACAAAGTTATGGTATAGGTCGTAGATTCTAAACACGTAACGATCTCCGCCACACCAGATCAGGTAGCCTTCTCGCCCGTCAGCCGATTCAATTTTTACGTTACCAGCTTCCATCATCCGTCCAAACTCTAACAGTCACAAACAAAAATCTAGCCGACCATGTACGCTCATTGGGACCTGCCCACTCATCTGTGAATACACGGCCTGCCTGTGGCACCCATGCCCAGTGTAGGGGATTTATAGTAACTGCTATGCTTGCTCCTGAATATCTTAACCAATTATACATTTTCGTATTTCCTTGCAAATTGTAAATGCAACTTCATTGCCGCACCAGAACAAAACTGATCATCTGCATCAAATCTTACACCATTTAAAAAGAATGTTTTCAGCACACGATCACCATTCCACCAACTACGCTGACACTGTATATAACCTTCGGCCTCCAGTTGATTACGTAGGGCCTTGAATTCCTCGCTATCATCTGAACCCATAACACTACGATCGCCTTGGCCTTTTAGTACCTTGACTAAATCTTCGTTGGATACCGTATCTTTGTTGATGTAGTCATTCCACTGACGATGATAGTGCGGGTGCCATTCTTGGGTTTCGTCTAGTTCAAAGAACATTAAATCTCCAAGTATTGTAATTTAAACCAGTCTGCACTGGCTTCGTGGCCAATATAGCCGCGTGGGTTACATACCACCCGAGTTTTACCAATCCAGTAATTAAAGTTAAAATGTGTATGCCCATGAAGCCAATAACGAATCTGTGGACGAGCTTCAATAAAATCATCTAGACTACTACGGAATGCACCATTCAACAAGTTGCCTTTGTACATGTCTGCTACGCTTAGTTCGCTTGGACAATGGTGCCCAACCACAATATAACTGCCAGGTTCGCGGGTTGCATGGTCAATATAGGCCAACATTTTTTCATGATCTACAACACTGTCTTCTGGGCTCCAACGACTTGACTCTTCTTTAAATTTGACACCATTAGGAATTAAGTTGCCCTTTTCATCCTTGACATACTTACCGCCGTTTTTACCATCATCGGTGTAGAGTAAATTTTCCATGTACAAGGGAACTCGTCGCACTACCATTCTGTTGCTGTTGAGCACTTCGCGGAAGTCGTTCATGGCATCTTTACAGTAGCTCAAGGTCAATGAATTGCTATTGTCCATGTTGGTCCACAATGTGCCGCCGACAAAGGTATGACCTTGGTGCCGCCATGTTTCTTTTTCAAGAATGTGTAGATTGCCGTAATCCAAGTGTTCTCTGAGAATATTATAAGTCTTGGCAACATCGCCAGAATAATGTTCATGATTGCCCATGATATAAACCACATGTGGAAATTCTTGACACACATGATCAAAGAAAGCACGATACTCTTTTGCCAGGTGTTGCATATAAGTAGGACGGCCATCTGCAAAGTGTTTGGCCACACAGATATCGCCAGCAAGAACTAAGACGTCAGCACCTTCGGTATTGTCCAAGATGATGGGTCCAAATTCTAAATGTATATCACTGCCCAGTGCTATTTTCATTTGTGGTTAATTTCTTTAATTCGATTCTAAATTGTTCAACTACCACAGGATCTCCACCAGCCAAATAAGCTGTTTTGCCCGGAAATCGGTCCTGAAATGCTTGACGTATTTCTGCTACTGTACTACCCTGACAGATAAACTGTTTGTCTTCATTATTATAACAGAAATATCGTCCTTGATCAACTTCAATATCCAACCCAATTAGGCCGGCTTCGGCTTCTTGAATAATTTGGTCGACCATGCGATCTACCCGTCCTCGGATACGCTGATACAGCACCCAAATGTACAGGCACAACATACCGAATCCAATGCCAATGCCAACTAATAAAATTACAACAATGTCCATGAGTTCCATTATGCTAGTCCTTTTGATTCAACACCATCTTTGTACCATTCCGTTAAAGGTTCTGGTTCTTCGTATTCTTCATAGCCCCAAACATCGCTGGCACGACGTTTATATTCTTCTGGGTCAGACCCACAGTCTACATCGTCAGTGCTCAAGTGTTCACCATCATATTCAACAGATCCTACAAAACCACATCCAGGCTCCCAATATTCCAAGTTAAACTGCACACGACCATCAAGTGCGGCCCAGGTATGAAACGCTTCTACTGGTGGCGCCCAAGCTGAACAAAAGGAAAACTCAATGCTATCTTCTTCGGCTTGATTTTCAAAATAAACATCCGAAATATCCCACTTGGTCCCCCAGTTGTTTACGTTCCACATGTACCAATCTTGGTCGCCTTCAAAATTGGGCTGTGGCACCATCCAGGCCAGCAGTGGCGTATCATCCTGGTTCAGAATGTCTGTAATTTCTTTAATTACAGGAGCAGGTCCTGTAATAGTAGCACGGCATGAACACCAATTTGGCATGTTATATCCTTACTTATTAATATACTACTATTATACAATAACTGAGATTTATTGGTCAACCAAAGAAAAAGCCCGCATTGCACGGGCTTTTGTTACTAAGTGCTCAGTCTGAATTGAGCAGCGAAGAAGCTATTAGATTGTGATACCCATAGCTTGAGCTTTGTAGCCAAGGGCCACTAGCTTACGTGATGGCTTGCCCAAAACGTATTCAGTTACTTGAACACCGTTGCCAGCTTTACGGCTGTTGGTGTAAACTGCAAAACCGTTGGAGCGGATGCGGCTTACTTCTGCTGACAAATTCTTAACACCCATCTTTGATGCTTGACTGGCTGTTAAGGCTTTACCACTTTGTAATGCTGAGAATACTTTAAAAGTTTTAGTTTCTGGATTGAAATGTTTCATTTGTGTTACCTTTCGTAAAATAGCTATTTTTCAACAGCATAGGTAAATTATAGCACGGTTCTTGCGCAATTTGCAATAGAGTTTGGATATCAACTTAACCATAAATAACTAAAAAGGCTAATAAGGATCCTGCATGACTGTCTATACAACCACCGCTACTGGCGCCGATAGTACCGATAATATACTCATAGTGAGCTCAACTGCCAACATGGCCATTGGGTTGCCCATATCATTTTCGGGAGTTGTTTTTGGTGGCATTGTTGAAGGGAGTACATATTATATTCGTAGCATTGTAAGTGGCACTCAAATCACATTGAGTGGCACCGCCGGAGGTGCTGTAGTGGGTTTAGACACTGCTACAGGATCCATGACTGCCACTTTCCAAGGTGGTGGACAACAAATTATCGATGTGGGTGCAAGCGCCAACGATGGTACTGGCGAACCATTAAGAAACGCTTTCACAGCCATAAACACCAATTTTGATCAAGTCTGGGCAGCCGGGCTTGTGGGGTCAAATGTCTACCTTGAAGACAATTCGATCAAGACTTTAAACACCAACGGTAATTTGGTTTTTGCACCCAACGGTGTTGCCAAGGTTGTTAGTAATGTAGACATTGTTCCAAATTCAGCAAATGTGTTAAGCCTCGGTGGTAGCGATCTGCGTTGGAACACAATCTATGCCCAAAATTTAGATATCACCGGCAGTGTAGTTTATGAAAATTTAGCCATTTCTGGCAACATAGTTGTTGGCGGCTATATCAGTGCAGCCGGCAACGTGTCAGGCGATTATATTCGTGGTAATGGTGCATTCTTAACTGGATTAACTGCTACATTTGCAGGTGCCACTGGATTAACTGGTGCCACTGGTTTTGCAGGCGCAACAGGTACAGCAGGCACTCGTGGAGCAACAGGCGCAACAGGCGCTCAAGGTGCCGACGGTAATCCAGGCGTACAAGGATATGCAGGTAGTACTGGAGCCACTGGTTTAACAGGGGCCACTGGTCTTAATGGTTTAGCGGGTGCAACGGGTGCTCAAGGAGCAACAGGTAGCGGAGCAACAGGCTTAACTGGAGCAACTGGAGCTGTTGGTGCTAGTGGAGTAGGAGCAACAGGTGCCACTGGTACTGCTGGTACTGAAGGAGCAACAGGCTTAACTGGAGCCACTGGAGCTGTTGGTGCTAGTGGAGTAGGAGCAACAGGTGCCACTGGTACTGCTGGTCAAACAGGTGCTACTGGTACTACTGGTCAAACAGGTGCTACTGGAGCTGGGGCAACTGGGGCAACTGGAGCAAGTGGTCTCAATGGTGCAACTGGATTAACTGGTAGTACAGGCGTACAAGGAACCGCTGGTGCTACAGGTGCTACTGGAGCTCAAGGACTTGATGGAGCTACAGGTACTGCTGGACAAACAGGTGCCACTGGAACACAAGGCATACAAGGAGCCACTGGCGCACAAGGACTTAATGGTGCTACTGGTGCTACTGGTATTCAAGGCGATATTGGAGCTACCGGCGCAAACGGCGCAACTGGTGAATTTGGTGCAACTGGTGCCACAGGTGTTCAGGGCGATATTGGTGCCACAGGTGCAAGTGGTCTTACAGGTAGTACTGGTATTCAAGGCGCCACAGGCGCAAGTGGTCTTACAGGTAGTACTGGAGCTACAGGCTTAACAGGAAGTACAGGACCACAAGGAACTGTAGGATCCACCGGTGCCACTGGAGTACAGGGCGATATTGGTGCAACTGGCGAAACAGGAAGTACAGGTCTTACAGGCAATCAGGGAGCCACTGGTGCACAAGGACTTGATGGGGCCACAGGTGCCACAGGCTTAACAGGAAGTACAGGACCGCAAGGAACCACAGGTAATGCAGGTGCAACTGGTGCAAGCGGAGTTGCTGGTACAATTGGAGCAACAGGAGCAAGTGGCTTGCAAGGAGCTGCAGGTGCAACTGGTGCAAGCGGAGTTGCTGGTGAAATTGGAGCAACAGGTGCAAGCGGTATTCAAGGCGACACTGGAACACAAGGTTCCACAGGTGTACAAGGACTTACAGGTTCTACTGGCATTCAAGGTAATATAGGCGCTACAGGCGCAAGTGGAGTTGCTGGTGCCACTGGACTCGACGGAGCAACTGGACAAACAGGTACCGCTGGTGCTACAGGTACTATAGGTGCAACTGGAGCAAGCGGTCTACAAGGAACTGCAGGTGCTACAGGTGCAAGTGGTGTAGCTGGAACCGATGGTGCAACAGGTGCGTCGGGTATTCAAGGCGATACTGGCGCTCAAGGTGCTACTGGTGTACAAGGACTTAATGGAGCAACCGGTGAAACTGGAACCCAGGGAGCTACAGGACTTAGAGGCGCAACTGGGGCAAGTGGCATTCAAGGACTTGACGGAGCCACCGGTCTTGACGGAGCCACCGGTGTAACTGGAGATATTGGTGCTACTGGTGCAACCGGTGTAACTGGAGATATTGGTGCTACTGGAGCAACAGGTGTAACTGGAGATATTGGAGCCACTGGCGCCAGCGGAGTAGCTGGTGCTACGGGTGCTACTGGATTTGATGGTGCTACCGGCCCAGCAGGAACATCGGTAACAATTATTGGCGGAGTTACCGATGTTAATGATACTTACCCAGGCGGTGGCCCTAACGACCCGCAAGGATATCTTGATTACTATTTCCCAAGTGCTGTAGCCGGTAATGGTGTAATCGAAGATGTAACTGGAGACTTGTGGGTCTATGATGGAGCCACATGGAATAATGTTGGTCAAATTCAAGGTCCTCCGGGTTCTACCGGTTTAACAGGCGCTACAGGTATTGGAGCAACTGGTCTCACTGGTAGTACAGGAACCATTGGTGCCACAGGTGCTAGTGGAGCACAAGGAACTGCGGGTGCCACAGGTGCAAGTGGTATTCAAGGAACTATTGGTGCAACTGGCGCAAGTGGATTAAACGGAGCAACTGGTCTTACAGGGTCGACAGGACCACAAGGAGATATTGGCGCAACAGGTGCTCAAGGCGATATCGGTGCTACTGGTGTACAGGGCCTTAACGGCGCTACAGGATTAAACGGAGCAACTGGTCTTACAGGTAGTACAGGTGTACAAGGAACCGTAGGTGCTACAGGTGCAAGTGGTGTAGCTGGAGATATCGGTGCTACTGGTGCAAGTGGTGTAGCTGGAGATATCGGTGCTACTGGAACTATAGGTGCAACTGGTGCAAGTGGCGTACAGGGAACCATAGGTGCAACTGGTGCGTCAGGCGTACAGGGACTTGATGGCGCAACTGGTATTCAGGGCGAAATTGGAGCAACTGGATTAACTGGATCAACTGGATTAACCGGAAGTACAGGTGTACAAGGAACTGCGGGTGCCACAGGTGCAAGTGGTATTCAAGGAACTATTGGTGCAACTGGCGCAAGTGGCCTAACTGGAGATATTGGAGCAACTGGCGCAACAGGTGTAACTGGAGATATTGGAGCCACTGGTGCAACAGGTGTAACTGGAGATATTGGAGCCACTGGAGCACAAGGTGAAATTGGTGCTACTGGTCTACAAGGAACCATAGGTGCCACAGGTGCCAGTGGTTTACAAGGAACTATTGGTGCCACTGGCGCAACTGGTACCGCTGGCGCAGATGGAGCAACTGGTGCTACTGGACTTGATGGATCAACTGGCCCACAAGGTGATATTGGAGCTACTGGATTAACTGGCGAAATTGGAGCCACAGGTGCTAGTGGTATTCAGGGAACCATAGGTGCAACTGGAGCAAGCGGTCTACAAGGAACTGCAGGTTCTACTGGTGCTAGTGGTGTACAGGGCAATATAGGTTCTACTGGTGCCAGTGGTATTCAAGGTGAAATTGGTGCTACTGGTCTACAAGGGCTTAATGGAGCAACTGGTGTACAAGGACTCACAGGCAGTACCGGTGTACAAGGAACCCAAGGAGCAACAGGAACACAAGGCACAATTGGAGCAACTGGTGCAAGTGGTGTAGCTGGAGCCAACGGAGCCACAGGAGCCACCGGTCTTAACGGCTCTACAGGTGCTACAGGTGCAACTGGATTGCCTGGCATTGTTGAATCTGCTACAGCACCGCTTGATACTGATGTGCTATGGTTAGATACCGGTGCTTCTGGAATATTAGGACAAGGTGCTACCGGCTTAACAGGTGCCACCGGAGCAAACGGTGCAAACGGAGCAAACGGTGCTACAGGAGCAAGTGGAGTAGCCGGAACTGACGGAGCAACTGGATTAACAGGAGCCACTGGTTCATTTGGTGGTACATTAACAGCCAACATCAACGGCGCTGGATACAGTATCAGCAATGTCAACTCATATAGTGGAAATACTGTATCAGTATCGGGTAATATCACAAGCGGCAACATTTCAACTTCTGGATCAGGCGGCAACATTACTGGTGCAAATAATATCAGCGCCACTGGCAACATCTCAAGTGGAAATGTCAATGTTGCATCAGGTGGCACATTAACAGTAAACAGTATTCAAGCCATTAACGGTCCTGCGTTTAGTGCTTACGCAAACGCTACCGCACAAACAATTACCAGCGGTTCACAGCAAAAGATATTGTTCCAAACAGAAGAGTTTGATACCAATAGCAATTATGCTAGTTCAGCCTTTACTCCGACGGTAGCAGGTTACTATCAATTAAACGCACAAGTTCGCTTTGATGGTGTCAGCGGCACTGGCGAAATGATGATTGTTCTTTACAAAAACGGTGCAGAATACAAGCGTGGCACAAACCAAAGTGGTGTACAAATTGCTACTAACTTCTGGGCCATGCAAATAAGTTCCGTGGCGTATGCCAACGGTACCACTGACTATTTTGAAATATATGCTCAACAAGGATCTGGCGGAAATGTAACGGTTACCGCAGTTAATAATCCAGCCATCACATGGTTTAATGGCAGTATGATGAGAGGTGCTTAATGAATATTAAAAAATATCATTTTTTAGTAGACCAAAATAATATAAATATACAGAGATTTTCACAATGAGCCAATTAAAGTACTATAATTCACTTACCGATACCTGGGAACCAGCTATAGTTGGCGCACAAGGCGCAACTGGACCCAACGGAACCGCAGGAGCCACCGGCGCCACAGGCGCTCAAGGCGACATTGGCTCAACTGGTGCAATTGGATTAACTGGTAGCACAGGCCCACAAGGCGAGATTGGTGCCACCGGCACACAAGGCGAGATTGGCTCAACTGGCGCAAGTGGCGTAGCTGGTAGTACAGGCCCACAGGGAGTTGCGGGCAGTACAGGCCCAGCAGGCTTTACAGGATCAACTGGTCCAATTGGTATCACAGGCGCCACTGGCTTAACAGGTGCTACTGGTGTAACTGGTCAAGATGGATCACAAGGCGCCACCGGCGCAAGTGGACTTCAAGGTGCAACTGGAGTAGGTCTTCAAGGTGCTACAGGTTTAGCTGGAGCAACTGGTCTTGCTGGACAAGACGGTAACAGCAGTAGTTATTATGATTATTTTGCAGATACATCGGCCATATCCGGTGATCCTGGCAACGGCGACCTACTTTGGAACAACGTAATACAAACTGATGCTAGTGCGCTCAACATCAGTCACATCAATGCTGATGGCATTGATATTAATTTATTCATACACTTACTCAAGACCAACGATACTATTGTTATTCAAGATTCTAGCAGTAGTGCCAACTATCAACGATGGGTAGTAACTGGTTCTTACACAGAATTGTCAACCTATGACACTGTTCCTGTAAGTTTGGTTTCTTCAGGCGGTACAGGTACCACTGGATTCAGCAACGCACAGCCTATAATTTTGGTATTGATCAGTGTGGGTGAACAAGGTGCCACTGGTCTTGCTGGAGCAACTGGCTTAACAGGGGCCACAGGACAATTTGGAGCAACTGGTGCAAGTGGTGTACAAGGTTTACAAGGAGCAACTGGTGCGGCCGGAACCAATGGAGCAACTGGAGCTGAAGGTAGCACAGGTGTACAAGGATTTGTTGGTGCTACAGGAGCACAAGGCGATACTGGTGCAACTGGTTTAGCTGGAGCCACTGGTGCATTTGATGGTACATTAACAGCCAACATCAATGGTGCTGGTTACAATATCAGCAACATCAGTTTCCTTAGTGCCACAGGAAACATCACTGGCAATTATATTTTAGGCAATGGTAGTCTATTAACTGGAATTGCCACTGCTGGCGGTATCAGTAACGGAAACAGTAACGTAACAATTCCTACAGTAGATGGAAATGTTTTAGTAGCAGTCGATGGTCAAGCCAACGTGGTTCAGATTGGTCAAGGATCACTCAACATTGCTGGTGCAATATCTAACCCTACAACTATCACAGAGAATGTCATAGTTCCGGCCAACGTAAATTCTATCATGATTGGACCAGTGGTATTTGCCAATGGTTCTATTGCAGAAATTCCAACCACATCAAGTTTTGTTATTCCAGATTTTCTTAACGGTGGAGCAGGTGCCACTGGATTAGCTGGCGCTACTGGATTGTCTGGCGCGACAGGTGCTGAAGGTGCCACTGGAGCAACTGGTGTAGCTGGTGTAGATGGAGCAACTGGTTTAACAGGAGCTACCGGAACTATAGGCGCCACTGGCGCTAGCGGAGTAGCTGGAACAATAGGTGCTACAGGAGCCTCAGGTATTCAAGGCGAAATAGGTGCTACAGGAGCCTCGGGTATTCAAGGCGAAATTGGTGCCACAGGCGCAAGTGGCGTAGCTGGAACAGTAGGTGCAACGGGCGCTAGCGGAGTTGGTGGAACTGTTGGTGCAACTGGAGCTACTGGAGCACAAGGAACTATCGGTGCCACAGGAGCCTCAGGTATTCAAGGCGAAATAGGTGCTACAGGCGCAAGTGGTATTCAAGGAACTATTGGAGCAACTGGTGCAACTGGTGTAACTGGAGATATTGGTGCCACTGGAGCAAGCGGCATACAGGGAACAATAGGTGCTACTGGTGCATCAGGCATACAGGGAACTATAGGCGCTACAGGCGCAAGTGGCGCACAGGGAACTATAGGAGCAACAGGAGCAAGTGGTGTTACTGGGTTAACAGGATCAACTGGACCTACTGGAGCAACTGGTGCTAATGGACAAAGCTCTACTTACTACAACTATCTAGCCAACACAGGTAGCACATCGGGTGATCCTGGTCCAGGCCATGTAATTTGGAATGCTGGTTCGCAAATAGCTTCTACACAACTCAACATTGATTACTTGACCAATGATGCCATCGATATTGATGTGTTCTTGAGTTTTGTTACCGAAACTGACTTTATTTTACTGCAAGATTCATCCAACAGTGCCAACTATCAAAAATGGGAAGTAACAGGAGTTCCTGCTAGTGTTTCTGGAAATTATTGGACTTACCCGGTTACCTTAATTGGTTCAGGTGGCACAGGCACTACTGGATTCACCAATGATCAAGCAATCATTGTAGCAGTATCCTATGTGGGATCTGCTGGTGCTACTGGATTCACTGGCGCAACTGGTGTTACTGGCAATGTAGGTGCTACAGGCGCAAGTGGTATTCAAGGAACTATTGGAGCAACTGGAGCTTCAGGCATACAAGGAACCATTGGTGCAACTGGCGCAAGTGGAGCAGCTGGAACAATAGGTGCTACTGGAGCAAGTGGCGTACAGGGTGACATTGGAGCAACTGGAGCAAGTGGAGCAGCTGGAACAATAGGTGCTACTGGAGCAAGTGGCGTACAGGGTGACATTGGAGCAACTGGTGCTACAGGAGCACAAGGAACAATTGGAGCAACTGGAGCTACCGGATCATTCAGCGGCAATCTTACTGCTAATATTGATGGTAATGGCTATAATATTTCTAATGTAACAACCATTTCAGCTACAGGTAACATCGATGGTGCCTTTATTAATGGTAATGGTGCATTCTTAACTGGTATTTCTACAGCAGGCGGCATCAGCAATGGAACAAGTAATGTAACAATTCCAGTAACCAATGGTAATGTTTTAATTGGTATTGATGGACAAGCAAATGTTGTTAACATTGGCAAAGGCTCATTGAGTACTGCTGGTGCATTATCTAACCCTAAAACCATTACAGAAGATGTTATAGTTCCAGCAGATGTTAATGCTATTATGATTGGCCCGGTTGTGTTTGCCAATGGTTCTATTGCTGAAATTCCAACCACATCAAGTTTTGTTATTCCTGATTTTGTTAATGGTGGAACTGGCGGCGATGGCGCAACTGGTTTAACTGGAGCCACAGGCCCAGCCGGAGCAGACGGAGCCACAGGCCCAGCTGGAACTAATGGTGCAACTGGCGCTACAGGTGTTGCTGGTACCATTGGAGCAACTGGAGCCAGCGGAGTTGGCGGAACTATTGGAGCAACTGGTGCCACAGGTTCTCAAGGATCAATTGGTGCTACAGGTGCTACTGGTGTAACTGGCGGAGATGGCGCTACAGGTGCAAGTGGATTAACAGGTAGTACAGGTACCATAGGTGCTACTGGTGCTAGTGGCCTAACTGGTAGTACTGGTCTTACAGGCGCCACTGGTGCCAACGGACAAAGTTCAACTTACTACAACTATTTGGCCAACACTGGAAGTACTACAGGTGATCCTGGCCCAGGACATGTAATCTGGAACAACGGCACACAAACCAGTGCTACTGAACTCAACGTTGATTACTTGACCAATGATGCCATTGACATTGACGTGTTCCTGAGCTTAGTAACCGAAACAGATTTTATTTTATTACAAGATTCAACCAATAGTGCCAATTATCAGAAATGGTTAGTTAATGGCACTCCTGTTAGTGCCTCTGGAAATTATTGGACTTACCCAGTTTCTTTAGTATCAAGCGGCGGCACTGGCACCACTGGATTCACTAACGATCAAGCAATCATTGTAGCAGTATCCTATGTGGGATCAGCAGGTGCCACTGGATTCACAGGTGCTACCGGTACTGCTGGCGCAGTTGGCGCTACAGGAGCAAGTGGTGCGGCTGGCGGAGTAGGTGCCACTGGAGCAAGTGGTGCGGCCGGCGGAGTAGGTGCCACAGGTGCCACAGGTGCTCAAGGAACTATTGGAGCAACAGGAGCCACTGGATCATTCAGCGGCAATCTTACTGCCAACATAGATGGCAATGGTTACAACATTTCCAATGTAACAACTATATCAACTACCGGCAATGTAACAGCGGCCAATTTTACCACTAGTGGAGTAAGTGGCAACATTACCGGTGCAAATAATATCAGCGCCAACAGTTTCACAGGAGTTACAGTTAGTGCGTCAGGCAACATTACTGGTAGTTACATTTTAGGCAACGGCAGTCAATTAACAGGACTGTCTGGATTCATAGGTGCAACTGGAGCAAGTGGTGTCGCAGGAACCATAGGTGCAACTGGCCTAACTGGTGCCACAGGTACTGCTGGCACAAACGGAGCAACAGGTACTGCTGGCGCAGATGGAGCTACAGGTGCGAGTGGTGTTGCAGGAACCGTAGGAGCAACTGGTGCAAGTGGTGTCGCAGGAACCAATGGAGCAACCGGATTAACTGGAGCAACTGGTACATTCAGCGGTAATCTTACCGCTAACATAGATGGCAATGGTTATAATATTTCTAATGTGTCAACTATATCTGCTACAGGTAACATAACTGGCGATTACATTTTAGGCAACGGTTCATTCTTGACTGGCGTTGTTACCAGTGTGTCTAACATCAGCAATGGAACCAGTAACATATCAATTCCCGCTGCCAATAGCAATGTTGTAATTGGCATTGACGGACAAGCTGCGGTTGTTACAGTTGGTCAAGGATCACTTAACATTGCTGGTGCAATATCCAATCCAATAACAATTACAGAAAATGTCATAGTTCCAGCTGATGTAAATTCTATCATGATTGGACCAGTGGTATTTGCCAATGGTTCTATTGCAGAAATTCCAACCACATCAAGTTTTGT